>JZSA01001358.1:0-25594 GCA_000956155.1 Cotesia vestalis
GAAAAAAAAAAAAAAAAAAAGTACAACAATGGTCATTACTATTCTTCAACTCAATACTTTTTTAATTTATATTATTTGTTAATACTTACACTTGGATGGGCTTTAAAAAAATTATTTCATGCGCCGTCTTTAATTAAAGCGAAAAATTAATACAGTTTATTTATTAAGTACTATTATTACTTTCTTCGCGTTGCCTGTCTGGAGTAATTAATTATTTATTGTGAATTTTTGTTACGTGTTTTATATAAAAATAATTTATTGCTTGGAATTTATTTTATTTTTCTTTATTATTTTATCAAAAATTATCAATTCAATTTTTTATGGTAAATTTTTTTTATTTTTTTATTAATTTAACTTAAAGCAAAAATTTTTTAATTTTTTAAAAATTATTAAATGTCTGTTCATGTATTATCAAAAATTAATTAAATAATTTTTTGATAAAAAAATTAATTAAATAATTTTTTGATAAAAAAATTAATTAAATAATTTTTTGATAAAAAAATTAATTAAATAATTTTTTGATAAAAAAATTAATTAAATAATTTTTTGAAAAAAAAATTAATCGAATAATTTTTTTATAAAAAAATTAATCAAATAATTTATTTCACTTAACATAAAGTTGAACTTTAGCATAAGCGCCTTTGCACCCGCTTTGTGAAGAAATAATACTCTTGATAACTTCTTCAACTTGAAGATCACTAATCTTAAAATTCAATTTGTTCGCTTCTTCTCTAACACAAGCTTCCAGAGCTCGAGATTCCAAAACTTGAAAAGCGACAGTCTTAACTGGAACCTGAACCTTAAAAAAAGCGTCTTCAATGGTCCGGATGCTCATCTCCAAGTCCAGCGACTTCTTTAAATTAAAATCCACAGTCTCAGGATTGATCATCGCAAGAATAATGACCTTCGGTCTGTTCTTCTGCTCGAAGAAATACCTGACAAAGTAAACAAGATCCTGGAGATATTTAAGCCTCAAATTCTCCAGGACCACCAAATTGGAGTGTAAGGCTGAGAGAATGTCATAGGCTTCAGGAATGGAGTCAGCTAGCGGCGGGATGTACT
This sequence comes from Cotesia vestalis, assembly GCA_000956155.1. Classification (NCBI taxonomy): domain Eukaryota; kingdom Metazoa; phylum Arthropoda; class Insecta; order Hymenoptera; family Braconidae; genus Cotesia; species Cotesia vestalis. Next base: position 1,063 of record JZSA01001358.1, read on the forward strand.
CGTAAATATTATGAGTGTGAGGAAAGTGTTTCTTTATAATTTTCCCAGCGTAAGTTTTTCCAACGCCAGTGCCTCCAACCAAGGCGACGACTTTAAAGTCCAGAGAATTTTCCTGAAAGAATTCAGACAGCTGCACGACAGCGAGATTTTGCCCGTAGATCTTTTGGCTGAGCTCCAGGCTCGCGTTCCTGAAGTCAAACGACGGCTCGTAGATCTCCGTGATTAGGCTGGAGATAATTAAGACACTCAAGGCCACAAGTCCGAAGAACAAGAGCTTGATGGACCTGCTGGACCTCGCGGCCGTGAACTCTTGGGCTAAAGGTCGCAGTTTTTTCAAGTCTGCCTCGATGATTGCTTCCTTGTTTTTGGAATCGCCTTGAACTTTAAATTCTGGATCTTTGGAGGCATTCATATCTAAAGCAGGTTTTCGGACAGATAGAGGCGAGTCTGCTCTTCGGCGGTCGTCGTAACTCGACCGACTGCGTCTATGTTTTTTTAATTCACATGAAGTTCCGCGACGTGAATCATCAGATATCTGCAAGAGACTTAAATTTAGTGCCTGTAGGTGACAAGGTTCTGACTTTTCTTTTATTTGCATCGGTAGCTTATTCAAGGAAGATGACTTCGGGTTTTTTACGCAGTGTGACACACGTGGAAAGCTTGAGGTCCAGATCTCTTGGCTCTGAGGCTTGCCTGCTGCGGTTATTAGAGTTGAAACTTTTACTTGTCTGGAAATATTTTGTATTTAATTAATATTTAAGCGGTTTGGATAATTATTTATATTATTTTTTTTTTAATTGGAAAAATTATTACAAAAAAATTTTTTATAATTTTATAACAATTCAATTATTATAAAATAAATTTAATAAAATAATTCCACATGTTAAAATTAAAGAAAACTATTTTTCTACATGTGAAATTTTTTCTTTTAATTTTTTTTTTTTTTTAATAATTTTTCAATAAAATAAATTATTAAAATTTTTAAATGTCGGCTAATTTAATTTTCATTTTTTTCATTGTTACTTATTTAATATAAAATTATAAAAAAATTTTTAGAACTCTGATAAATTCAGGATATTGTTTTATAAAAGGGTAAATAATTACTAACCTGACGTTTGAATTCTTGTCAAAAATCTGCTCACAGCTGTAGTGTTTAACGAGACCTTCAGAAGCTGTCACTTGTTGGAATATTAATTTTCGAGCTGATGACAAGTCTGTGAAGCTTGATGTTCTTGTTAAACCTTGGAAATTAATGTCCATTGCTTAATCAGCTGTCAAAAAATTATTCATTATTTTTTTTTAATTTATCTAAAAATCATTTGATGATTTTTGGATTTTTACCAACATAACCTAGTTGATTTTACAAATTTCAATTTAAAAATGATTCCTATTTATAAATTTACAATTAATAAATTATCAATTTATTGCAAAATTTATTATTTACCTTTCTAGTTCCATTTTATACGATTAATCTAATTTAATTTTGTAAGACTTCACTTAGTTCTACAGTTTGGGATAAATATGGTAAATAAATTTAATTTATTCAATTAATTTTGGAGGTAAGGATAATCATCTGGATATTTGTCATCTAATTTGTAAAAAAAAATTCTTATTAGTAAACAAATATTTTTATTATTAATTTACCGGCACTCACGTGTACTGACAATCATAAATAAAAAACTGCGCGCGCAGGTTATAACACTGAAGTTAGCCGCCAGCTGTTAATTTTAAAAATTTTTTTAATAAAAAAATGCTTCTAAAAAATTTCACTTGTAATTTTTATTAATTTTCACATGTGAAATTTATTTATTTATTTTTTCTTTATAATAATTTAATTGCTATAAAATTCTAAAAAAATTTTAAATATCTGTCAACTTCAGTGTCATGCGCAGATTTCATTTTTTTAAGTAGAAGCCTGTCAGATGTTTTGAAAAGAGGAAGTGAATAAATGTGATAAATTACGCTGATAGACATTAGAAATTTTTTTTATAAGTTTATAAAATTATTGTGAAAAAAAATTTAATCAAAATAATTATTAGTGAAAATTTTTACAAGTTTTTTTTTATTGAAATTTATTTGTTAAAAAAAGTGACAGCTGTCAGCTGACTTCAAGATGATGGTAAAGTAATTAATTTTTAGTACCAATAAATAAAATTAATAATAATAAAGTCAGCCGACGTTTTTAATTTTTTTTTTAATTTTCTACATGTGAAATTTTTTCTTTTAAATAATTTTTCAATAAAAAAAAATTCTAAAATTTTTAGATGTCGGCTAACTTAATTTTCATAATAATTAATCTAAAAATAAAATACCAGGAAGAATATAAATCTAATTAAAGGTTTATTGTAGCAAAAAAATGAATGTAAAAGTCGAGATGAATTTTTTATTCATTGTAACATCATTTAGCGTCATGGTAATTAATTTTATGATAAAAATACAAGGATTAATTCATATTACAGTTACTTTAATTCTACTAGTTTTAATTAAATAATATTTCATTTGTTTCTTTATGTTTGTTTGTTTCTTCAATTAACTACTATATAGACATCGAACAATTTCACTATATAAAACAGTTGAGCATCAAATAACTCGCATTCATCGTATCTAATTAATTAATACAATGCATTAATGATAGTAATAATAAATCGATGACAATAATAATAATAATTAATAATAATTGATAACAATACCCTGCAATACATAACTTGAAGCCATGTTTATACAATGTTTTTCATTTTTTAAGTATAAATTTAAATAACTCTGTCATTTGTGGACAATGTTTTTTTTTTTTTTTTTTTCCCATCTGATATGATTTACGTATAATACAGAAATATAATCAAAATTTAATATACTTATTATTATTTCTTGTTAAAACTTCTTCGATGCATTCACTCATACATAATCACCAATTAACTAAACAGATAAATCTCATCCTTATAAATTTACAATTTAACAATCGGTTGGTTTGTTTATAAATTTGTAAGTGCACGTGTTTTATCTTCAGGCTCATCTGATTTTCTGAAAATTAATTTTAAATATTTTATTATTATTAATAATAATAATAATAACAACAACAATAATAATAATAATAATAATAATAATAATTTTCGAATTATATTATTATTATTATTATTATTATTATTATTATTATTATTATTATTATTATTATTATTATTATTATTATTATTATTATTGATTCAGCATTAAAAAAAAAGTAAATAGAGCAATAATAATAAAATTTAATAATTACCTATCACTTGTAGGAATATTTTCAATTGGCTCTACATTAGCATGATCATTTACATTTGAAGACACATTATTATCTGGATTTTCTTTAACTGAATCACTATTATTTTTATCCTCAATGATATTGTCTTTAATTGGATCTTGATCAGCGGATATTTCCGGGGACTTAACATCATTAGGAGAAGAAGAAGAATTAGTCGAAAAAGGAGAAGAAGTGGCAATTGGTTCAGGATTAGAAGTAGCTAGTTTGTCTGTTGTACTAGTCGTTGTCTCAGGTACTTCCTGCTTTTCAGGTTCTGCGCTAGATTGCATAGTTGTTTGTGCAGGGTTTGCAATATTAAGCGTACTGTCAAAGTTGTCAAAATTAGCCCAGCCTGACGATTCATCTGTAGGCGATGTCGATGAATCCCAAGGATTCACTTCTGGTAGAATTGTATTGTTTGATAAAGGCTCTGGCGTATCCCAAGCTGATTAATAATAAATTTAATTAATAATTATAAAAATTATGATAAATAATAAATTTAATAATTGAAACTAACGATCAGCAGAATCTATTTCCATCTGAATGTCTTTAGTGTCTTCGTCCTCGTCGGAAGAAATAGAATCATGCTGCTGTTGCTTGAATGGCCAATCGCGCTTATCAATAACTGTTTGGAAGGTTAGTTCGCCTTCATCGCCCCATTCAAGACCGTCTTCCTCTAGGCCGGCTTTTTGTTTTTGCTGACATATCTATTTAAATTATTAAACAATTATTTTCAATTAAAACTTTTAATAAAAAAAAAATTATTTACTTTGTTAAATGCATCTTCTTGTTCGATAAGATCTTCTTCAGTTAAAGTGAAAGGCATCGTGGCTATCTGATCAACCGAATTACTGGGCCTATTAAAAATTCAATTTTAATTTTAAATAATTGTGAAATAAAAATTAAAAAAAAAAAAAAAAAAAATTATTCTTACTGCAGAGCATCATTTCCATCATTAAATTTATCGTCATACAAGCCGTAATGATCGGTAAAACGTGATGTCATTTGTTGTTCTTGATAATTTTCATAAACCTAAATAAATTTATAAAATAATTATATTCGTATAGATAATAAAAATTTTGAAAAAAATATTTTTAACTCAAGTACCTGCTGACAATAATTATCTTGGGAGTAAGAATTAAAATCTTCTGTGCTGTCCTCAGACGACGTGATGTACGGCTGTGTTTTTCCGCCCTAAAATTTAATTATTAATTAATTTATTAAAAAGGTCATTTTTTAATTATATTTCTAGAGAAAAATCATTGTTTAAAAAAAAAAAAAAAAAAATTACCAGGAATATTTGGTGTGTTTTGTTAATTTCAGCAAGTTGAGTATTTACAAGTGCTTCCCACTTTTCAAAGCACTCTTGAGGAACATTTTCTTTTAAATACTTGCTCAATTCTTCGCTTTTTTCAGACTTTTTAACAATATTATTAGCTATATTAATTAAATGGCCCATGTAGCCTTGACGGATTCCATTTTCTTTTTTTCTGGGTTAAATAAATTATCTGGTTAATATAAATTGTCATTGACGTGAATTAAGATAATTACAATAAATAAAAACATACTGTTTATCGTCATTTATCACCCATGCGTCTAGTATACGCTCGATCAATTTACACTGAACAAATATCTGTTGCAAAAATTGATAATAATATTTAATAAAGTTTATAAAATATCAGCTGATTGATTTATGTAAAAATTTAAAGCCTTACGTGCGAATATACTAAATTGCTGTTCTCTTGCCACTCTCCACAAATAACTAAAGCCAGGCATTGATCTACTTGAGTATGAAGGAAGTTATTCCAACAGTACTTGAAAAATAGATCCAACAACGTTTGGAATGTACCTAGCTCAGCGAGCTTCTGGAATACTTTGATATTTTCCGACGAAAGAAGAGCTGTTAATAATTTGGCAATATGCAGGCGAGTATTCCCTAACGGAATCTCTAGTAATCCGGCTGTTGTTTTAACTGAGGGCTTCTGTTGAGCAAATGTAGAACAGGATATTTAATTATATTTTAAAGTGAATTATTATTATTATTATTTTTAATTGTGGTTAATCGATGTTATCTTACAGGCGGTGGGTCCAATAATAGCTTTTGTAATTTTTCCAGGTACGGTAAATTGGCATTTTGGATTTTAATACGGTCCATATTTTCTGTTGTATCTTCACCAGAATTATTACCTTGTTTTGGATCAATTAAAATACTGAAATAAATTTTATTTTTTGTTTTTAATAATTATTAGTTTTAATTCTTAATTTTAAATTAATAATAATTAAATTGACAGACAGTTAACAATTTTTTTTTTTTAATTTTTAAATTGTTTCAATTTTAAATAAAAAAAATTTTTTTTTAATTAAAAAAAAAATTAAGCATTAAACTAATAAATAAATAAATAATAATTAAAAAATATTTAAAAAAATTCGCACTTAAAATTTTTTTAATTATAATAAAAATCTAAAAAATTATTATATGTCCGCTAAATTCAATATTATTTTTAAATTATCATAACTAATATAAAAAAATAATCATACTTGTTTGTTTCTTGGCCCAGTAAAACTAATAGCACTTGAATACCTCCTACAATGCTACTTTCTTTATGTTCACCAGATAAAATAGTTTCTAGTATTAATGACACGGTTTCTTCTCTGTAAAAAAAAAATTTTTATTATTAATATTTGTATTAATTAATTAATAAAAAAAAAATAAATAAAAACTTACGACTCTAATGTATTGAGAATAGGATCAGGATCAGTGCGTTCAGTGCACGTTAACCTGTACTCCCTTGCTAATTTAACAATATCACAAAGTAACTGTGCCGCATTAGTATGTTTGTCTGAATTAGCTTCAGACGATAATAATTTAATCAATCGTTGTACTAGTTGCTGAGTATCCAACCACTTTTATAAAAGAAAAAAAAAATTATTTCAACAAAAATAAATTAATATAAAAAATGAGGTCGTTCTAGTATCAATCTCCGGGCCTACGCTAAAACATAGAATTAAATTCTCACATTTAGTATATTCTGACGCATGTCAACGCCCTCGACCTTGGTGACAAGCTTCAGCACCAAGTCCATTATCGCCGAGGTCTCAAGGTGCTCAAGAAGACGATCCACGCACTTCTGGCGACCTTTAAGAAACTCTAAGACCTGCAAGCACATGAACTGATAGGAGTACCAATTCTGGTAGTGAGGAATGGATCAGGATTCAGTGACGGAGCAAAAGGGTTGGTGGAGGAAAAAGACTCATATATTAACTATTAACTTAGCTTACAGCAATATTTTTTTTTAAAATGCTGCTAATAGTATTTATTTAATAAGGTTTCTAAGCGTCAGTTAAACTATTAAATTTTCAAAATACCAGAAATTATTATACTTAGAAATTAAATAGCAATTTTAAACTGACTAATTTAGAATTTTATTTATTTATTACCTGGTCACTTTTACGGATCAAAAGTACCCCTATTATTTTACTGAAAAATGAGGCAAGAAGTGGATTCAATGGTTCATCGGTGTCGATAAATGAATATAATTTTGCCAGCAGTGTTTCGGAACCTGAAAAAAAAAATTTAAGTAATTAATTTTATTTTTAATTAAATAAAATTTTCAATTAATAATTTTCAGAAAAAAAAATTTGCACTAAAAAATAAATTTAAATTAAAGAAAAATTTATCAAAATTCAGAGAATGATGATATTTTTACTCCGTTTGTCAGACAAGAGCCAAGTGTCCAATTAAATTTAAAAACAAAACATAATTTAACATAATCACACCTTGTAACAGTTACCATTAAAAATAGTAAAACTAACAAGAAGAAGAAGAAGAAGTATAATTGAAGTTGCTCCAATAAATTACCTGCCAACTTTTCATTGAGAGTCGGAACATTGCATGTGAGTAATTCACAAGCTACATTAGGGTATTTGTACCTCCACCTCTCCTCGATGTCTTCAGGCGGTTCTTTAGTGGTCAGCGATACTAATTCTTCGATAACTTCAGGCCTCGTCAGACTGAAATAAAATTTTTTTTTTTTTTAAATATCAATTCTTTTACAAATATTAAACAATCTAACCACACTTACTATTCAACTAATTTTTTATTCTGACTTTTACACTCAGGCACTATTTCCTCTTGATCCATCAGCTCTTGGAGGGTGACATCCTTAAACAATAACAACGTAAAGGTTAGCTTTGACAATAAAACAGGAAATTAATTAAGAGTTGACTAAATTAATGACTAAGTATGATATTCAAGTTATTATTATTATTGTCACTTGACAATTTTTTAATTTTATTTGACAAAAAGATTTGTTCCAAAAAATTATTTAAAAAAAATTGCATTTTTTACTTTTCTAAATTTCTAGATGTCAATTTTTTTTTTGCCACAGTTTATTTGTTATAAAATTTTTAACATTATTAAATATATGCTAAGTTAATTCTCATTGACTAAGTGGATTAAAATTGAGTGAAAGTAAGATTAAAATTAATTTAGCAGATATTTGATCATTTTAATAATTTTTTTAACAAATAAATTATAGCAAAAAAAAAAAATAAATTGTAGAAATTTTAATAAATTAAAAATGTAATTTTTTTAAAATAATTTTTTGGAACAAATTTGTTTGTTAAAAAAAATTTTTAAAAATCATCAAGTGTCTGCTGAATTTAATGTCATGCAGTAAGTAAGGTTAACATAAAAAATACAAACTTCTTTGTTAAGTAATGCCTCAATTTGTGGAGACAATGCATAAATGTTAGCCCAAAACATCTTGGATCCACGCTGGCTTTCAAATAAACCACGTACTGAACTTGTAAATACTGTTTGATTCAAGTATTTTTATCTCCCACAGCATCCGGACCAAGTAATATGCTGGATTTTATTTTAATAATACTGAGCTGCTACAAAAAAAATACAAAAAATAATTATTAATCTAAATTAATCACTTGATTAAAAAATAACCAACGCGTATGTATTTAAGATAAACTGAAACGTAAAAGCTAAATAAAATATAAAAAGTTATTTAAGCAGATCTATACTACGGTACATAAAGTTTTTGCGATCGTCACTGTGTTCAACTATACTGTGCTACATATGCTTATGCACTTGATTTTTAATGCCTAATGCTTAGCATACATACTCTTATTGAGATTACTATTATTATCATTACGTTACATTAGATACTAGGATATATCATCATTGTTAGCTCTTGCTCTTAATGTATTTAAATCCGTTATTCTAACTTATTCTCCACTTACTTATTTATTTTTTATTTTACATTTATTATATATGTTTTTCTCCCAACTACTGCACTGAGTTTTCCACTGCGCATGCGCGGAAGTATTAAAAAATTAAGCGCCATTTTGAATTTCTTATCGTTTCAGTAACCGCGTGTTAGAACTTGTTTTGGAGTTTTTTTTAATTTTTTAACTCCAAATTTAGTGAGATATTTTTTTTTATATAATTGTGAAAATAATTGCACTAATTTTTTGCAATTACTGAAAAGTGTTTTTAGAGTTTTATTTTATTTTGTGTGATCTGGGAGTTGACATTTGGCGCTATCTGTCAAAATTAAATTCAACTGACAATTATTTGATCACATTGTTTAAATTTTTACTCTGATATGTTTACATTAATTTTTTAGGTTAGTTTTTGATAATAATGATTATTTAAAATTATAATTATAATAAATAAACAATTATGACAGGTATTTTTTTTTTAGAAAATATTTTATGAACATGCACATAATTATTGAAATTTTATAACACTGAAGTTAACTGTTAGCTGTTAATTTAAAAAATTTATTTATTTATTTTTCTAGATAAATTATACGTGCAACAATGAGACCGGTATCAAAGTATATAATACAAGTGATAAGAAATGGATTTCGTTTTAGATGTCCTATTTATCAACCCCATTTTGTAGTCACTAACAACTCCGTGAATTATGCACAAAATTTAGTAAGGTAAATTATTTTGATGTATATTTAAAAAAAATAATAAATAAAAATTAATTTAGCAGATATTTAATAATATTTTTAACAAAAATATTGACATGTAGAAATTTAAAAAAATTAATAAAATAAAAAATTTTTTTAAAATCATAAAAAATTTCCAGGAGTTATGGAAACAGTCCAGGACCAGTAGCTTCAACAGTTTTCAATGAAAACCTCTTGAACCAAATCGACATAAAACTTCAAAAAGGAAACCCGATCCCGAAAAAATTAATCGAGCGTTTGATAGTCGAGCTTCAAAACTCCGGAAAAATCCAAAACTTTGACGCGTTCCTCGTTATAAAAAGTTGCGGTAAGTCTTTGATGGACGCAGACGCTAAGGAGAGTATCGATCTGGTCCACTACTTGTGGGAGACCCTTGAAAGCCTCGATGTAAAACTCGAAGTGTCTCATTACAATGCTCTGCTTGACGTTTACCTAGAAAAAGACTTGGACTTTTCAGCAAGTGAATTTCTCTCCACAATGATTGAAAAGTCAGTAGAACCAAACCGCGTGACTTTCCAGAAACTTATAGCAGCTTGCTGCAAAAAGGGCGACATAGCAGAAGTGATGACCCTGATGGTAGACATGAAGAGCCGCAACCTTCCTCTGACCGAGGAGAATTTCAACTTGCTGATCTTGGGACACAGCCAAGCGGGTGACATGGACAGCGCGATTAATATCCTGGCCATCATGAAGGAGAAGGGAATTGCCCCTTCCCCCGACACCGAAACCGCTTTGATGTGCGCGTATGCTAAGCAAGGCGAGTTCAAGTCTCTGAATGAGTCTTTAGAAAAATTAGCAGCTAGCAATGTTGACCTGGGGGAGAGACATTACATGGAAATTTTCCAAAGCTTGGTAACAAACGGACATTTGGAGCAAGCTGAGAATTTTTTATCAAAAATGCCCAAAGAAATTAACTCTGACATAGACATCAGCCGGCTGATCATAAAACTCATCAAGATGCAGCACACTGACCTGGCTTTAAGGCTGCTAAAGTCCACGACGACGATTCCTCTGAGATTCCACGCCCGTATGAATATTATCCTTGGATCTTTGGTAAAAACCGACACCAAGGTAGAAGAAGTAATTTCAATTTGCGAGAGAATAAAAAAAGACTTTGCAAATGAAGATCCTTTCAAAGACGCGGTCTACTTCTACCTGTTCAACGGGATAAACCCTTCTTTAACTCTCGAGATGATGAAAGCCTGGTTCAAAGCTGGTGGAGAAATCCACGATCATTTCTTCTGGCCGCTGCTAGTCCTCGAGAGCAAAGCCAGCAATGTCGACGGTATTTTAAACGTCCTTAGGTCAATGATTGAAGATTTTAAAATTACCCCTTCTTTGAGGACACTCAGAGACTTTACAATTCCATATTTGTTCGGTTCGAAAAAAGAAATCATCAACAGGCTGCAGCCGCTGAATATTTCCGCGGACAATATTGTGACAGCGATGGCCGACAGGTGTATCATTGAACGACAGCTTAAAAATGCAGCGATTCTTTTGACTTATCATGAGGCTAAATTCCCCACAGATGAGGAATTCCTCCAGCGATTCGTCGAGACTCTCAACGCCAGAAATGACGTAAAGTCATTTGTTGTAATTTTAAGACTTTTGTACAGCGACTCGGGAAAGATGTCAGCGGCTTGTATGGATAAAATTTTAAGGAAAGTTATTGATGTAGTGCCGGATTATCGGCCGAGTGTGGTAATTAGTCTGCTGCAGGAGCTGCTGGTAGCTGGGCTGAGTATTTCTCCAGAAATTGCGGGGGAAATTAGGAGCTATCTTGGCAATTCTGCTGAAGAAGTTGATGATGTTATTAAAAAATTAGAATCTGGAGAATTAAAAGAAGTTCCAATGTCTGAGTACAATCCTTATTTGTTGCAGCGATCTGAAGCTTCTGGAGAGGTTATTTCTAATAGTCAGGTTTATGAATTGAGGAATGAGTTCAATAAATATGTTACGGAGCAGGATAATGAGCGCGCAGCTATTGTTTGCAAGCAGCTAGTAACTATCGGGTATGTATCTGCGCCGTTTTACGCCATGGCGATTGGAGTTTTTTGCGACCTGGGAGATCTGGAGACTGCTGGAAAATATGTTGAGCAATTTTCAGAGAAATTACCGCAGCATAATCTGAGTTTTGGAAAAGGTCTTAAGTTTGCGGAGCTGCTGGTGAAAAATAATCAGTTTGAGGAAGCTGTCAGGTTTATCAGGAGGCAGCCAGTCGCTGAAGACAAGCAAGCATATTCTAGGACCAATATCAAAGCTGTGGAGTCTCTTCTTGCGCTGACGGCGAATCGGGAGAGTCTTGAGAGGACTTTTCAGATGATTGACCTGCTGGCGGAAAAGAGATTGTTAAAAGCGCCCATTTTTCCTCTGGGAATTATTATTGAATCGTTTCTTGAAAAAAAAGAACACACCAAGGCGCTGGAAGTTTTTGAAAGGGCTGTCACTGAGTATAAATGCACTCCTAATAAAATTAAATTGTTACAGGCTTTGGTACTCAGTGATGATCAGGTTAATCTGAAAAGATTTTTAGATTTTTATAATGAGACTTGGGGAGAAGAAAACACGGAAGTATGCATGGCGCTGGTGAATTTAAGCATTGGAAAATATCACCTTGTTAGGAAATATTTTCAAAATTTGGGATCGTTTATTTCTAACTTTCAGATTGGGTTTTTTGTTGGCTATTTGGAGAAGACGGAAAACTTTGAGGCGCTTGAAGAATTTATTGAAATTACTAAACGCTTGGATGGAAATCACATTAATTTGTATAAAAAAGTGCTGAAGGTTTATGATAAGCACGATGACTGGGAAAGTGCGCTGGATCTTTGGATGAAGATGCAAGAAAATGAAATTAATCCTGATCGTGATTTTTTATTGACTTTGAAGAAGTTACTTGTTAAGCATCATCAGCAAGTTCCTTTTGTTTGTGAAAATAGTTTTAAGACTGATAGGGGAGTTTCTAGAGTAGGATAATTATTTGTACAAATTATATATGTATTTCATAAAGTTGTAAAAAAAGATTATTAGTTTTTGTGAATTTTATTTTAATTAGACCACTTGATTTTTTTAATATTTTTATAAGATGTTTTGATTGATAGTTTATATAAATTAGTATTTTTTAAATATTATACTAGATAAAATAGAATATAATTTTTTTAAAGAAAAAATTATTAAAAAAATTGACTTGTAGAAATTTTTTCTCAAAAACGATTTTTTGTTAAAGAATATTAAAAAATTGTCAAGTGACAGCTAAATTAAATGTCATAATTAATGTAACACATATTTAATAATTTAAAAAATTTTATAACAAATAAATTATGGCAAAAAAAAATTAACATCTAGAAATTAAAAAAAAATTAAAAAATTCAATTTTTTTAAAATAAATTTTTGGAACAATTCTTTTTGTTAAATAAAATTAAAAAATTACCAAGTGACAGCTAACTTGAATGTCATAAAAAAAATTGTTAGTGAAAATTTTTAGAAGTATTTTATTCATTGTAATTGATTTATTAAAAAAATTGACAGCTGTCAGCTAACTTCACTTTCATACTAAAAAAACACTTAAAAAAATTAAAACAAATAATTTTTTGGCACATTTAAAAATATATTTTAATGATAATTTATTTGTTAGAAAAAATCACATGTCAGCTGACATTATTAAAAAAAAAAAACTAAAAAATAAAAACCACGAGGTGGAGCTACTGTAGAATTCCCAGCTACAAAACGCGACCATTACGTCCAATAATCGCGGAGTGTGTGTGTCGCGTTACGAAACTATCTACACACACATAAAAAAAAATGAGAATGTATATTATATTGAGGTACAGTGTAAAACACGTGTGTTGAGGCGGCCATTGTTGCTAGATGTGAAATAATTACTCGCAAATAAAAATATAAATAATTATTAAATTCATAATATTAATTGACTCACTATAAATTAAATAAATACACTGACAAATAAAAAGAAACCTCAATAAAATGTCAACGATGCTCAGGTACGTAAGGCATTTACGAAAATTGCATCATGTCGGCTGGAGAGTAGCCTTAAATCAACCAAATTTAGAAGGCGCCGGCATAAAAAATGTCGTCAATCAGCTGCCAAATTTGTCGAGGTAATTTTTTCAAAATTTTTGTCACAAATAAATAAATTAAACAATAAAAAGTTAAAAATTAAAAACTTGAACTGTTTTTTTGTAGGAGTTATGCAACAAACCCGGCGGTGCGACAAAAGCCGCTTCCAACAGCGACATTTCAGAACATGGAGAGTCAGCTGAAGCGAACAGGCCGAGTCTTCGCCGTGGAAATCGAGCACTGGCTCGAAGAAACGCAATCTCAGAAGAATATGTCTAGTCTGAACGCTCTGCTGTTAATCCGAAGCTGCGGTAAATCGCTGATTGACGCAGACTCCAAAAAAAGTATCCAGCTCGTGCAGAAAGTCTTCAAGACTCTTGAAAGCTTGAAGATAAAAATGGACGTGTCACATTACAACGCGCTTTTAAACGTTTACTTGGAGAAAGACTATGATTTTGCTCCGGATAAATTTTTGTCAAAGATGGAGGAGCAAAATATCGAACCTAACCGCATTACTTTCCAGAGGCTGATCGCCGGGTACTGCAACAAGGGAGACATCGCCGGGGCGACCAAAATGCTGGCAGAAATGAAGAACAGAGACATGCCGCTGAGCGAAGACATCTTCATCTCGCTGATCACCGGCCACAGCCAAGCAGGAGACATGGAGAGCGCTCTGAAAACCCTGGAGTCAATGAAGGCCGCGGGAATCCATCCCTCAGCAGACATTTACGCTACTCTGATGTGCGCGCACGCGAAAAAAGGAGACATGGACGGTATCAGGCGTACTTTTGAGCTGATGAAAAAGGAAGAAATTTCTCTGTTGGACAATCACTATTTAGAAATCATCAACGTGCTGGCTTCCAATGGGTTTGTCAACGAAGCAGAAGAATTCTTCACCCAACTGCCCAGCATAATCCGCTCTGACACAGACATCTGCAGGACTTTAATCAAGCTTGCCTTTGAAGGGCACCTGGAGCTCGCGCTCAAGCTGTTGAACTCCACCGCCGAGGATTCTAACAGAGAGTTATACAGGTCTTCGCTCATCGCGAAAGCTCTGGTGCTCAACGGCGGCAAGGTGGAGGACGTGATTCACGTCTGCAATTTCGCTAAAATCGAGCTCAAGACCGACAAAAATTTCGCTGTGATCGTTCATGATTGCTTGCAGGAGGGCGTGGACCCAAAGACGACCTTGAAAATAATGCAGGCTTGGTTAAAAGCCGGGGGTAAGATCCGCGAGCACTTCTTCTGGCCTTTGTTGGTCTCCCACGGCAAAACCGGCAACCCCAAGGGCGTTGCAGAGATTTTAAAGACCATGAAGGAGGACTTTAATATCACTCCGTCGATGGAGACCATCAGAAACTACGCGATTCCCTTCATGTACGGCAACTTGGACAACACCATCGAGCTCTTGACTCCTTTAGGCATCTCCAAGAACGACATCTTGCTGGTGACTGTCGAGAGGCAGATGGTTGAGAGGAAACTCTTGTCATCTGCCGCTACTATGGCAAACTACCCGGCTCCGTACTCCAAGGACGTCTTGTTGAACCGTTTAGCCTTGGCTTCTTGGGACGACTCGCCCAAGCAGTTCGTGATGAACCTCAGGTACCTGTCCGACAACTCAGAAGCTGCTAATCCTGACCAGGTGCCCACGTCGCTTGTTGATGAAGCTGTCAGGAAGGTCATGTCCGTGGTTTCAAGCAGCCAGCCTTTGGCAGTGAGTAATTTAATCAATGAACTGGTCGCAGCTGGGCTGAGCATCTCCAAGGAGACTGGAGAGGAACTCAGGAGTTATTTAGGCTCTAAGATTACTCCAGAGCTCAATGAGAGCATTGACAAACTGACCTCAGGTAGCTTAACCATCGTTCCTATTTCAGAGTATCATCCTTTGCCGGACAAGCCGATAAATTCGGCTCTTAATAGGCACGTTCGTAGCTTAGGAAGGAAGTTTAATGAATTAGTAGAGCAGCATGATGTCAAAGGCATTGAGGATTCCCTCCAGAAGATGGAATCTTTTGGACAACTCACTCCCTGGGCGCTGGCTCAGGCCATTGGTGTTTTTTCTGAGAAAGACTGCTTGGAGCTTGCTAAAGACTGCGTTAAAAAATTCAAAGCTACTTTTCAAGAAGCGTCTTTGGACGCCAAGAAGGCGATCAAGTTTGCTGACCTGCTGGTGAAAAACGGCCAGTTTGATGAAGCTGTCAAGTTCTTAAATGATCAACCGGAGCTGCCACAGAATAACGAGTTGAACAAGTACGACATCAATCTCAAAATTTTGCTGGAGAAAGTTGCTGGTAGTCAAAGTGTCGAGACGGCTTTTGAATTTTTTGAGCTTCTGAGGAAGAAAAATTACGTTGAAGTGGATAATTTTACTTTGGGACCCTTGGTCAAGGCTCATGCTCTTGCCAATGACCTCCCCAAGGCCATAGAAGCTTTTGAACGTGCCTGTGCTCAGTACAACTGCGCGCCGTATAAGAATAAATTGGCTACGCTGCTGATTGAAGCGGAAGACGCTATTAATTTACAAAAAATCACGGACATGACCACTCAGATTCATGGAGAGAGCAACGCTCTGGTGGATCTGGCTTTCGCGTTCACGGAGTGCGGGAAGATTAGACAGGCAAGGAAAATATTCGAGACTCCTGGGCTCCAGGTTCAGAGTCAGAAGATTGCTGTTGCGATTGAACATTTGAGGAAGTTTCATCCAGAGTATCTCATACAGCTGGTCAATATTACTAAGAGCGTCGCTAGGATGGACAGAGGGTTTATGTATAATAAATTGCTGGATGTCTTTATTGAGGACAACAATTGGCAGCAAGGACTCGCGCTATGGACTGAGATGCAGGATGATTATATCCAGCCGACTAGTGATTTTTTGAAGAAACTCAGCGAACTGCTTGAGAAAAATAATCAGAAGGTGCCTTTTGTATTTGACCCTCAGTGGAGTAGTCAGGAGACTAGGACCCCTATGACCAAAAATGTTCTGATTCTCACGAGGAAGCTGACTCCGGTCCGACTTGGACCTTTTGAAGATGCGATTCAGGAAAAAGACTATGAGAAGGCGGCGATGCTGATTTCTGATGACGCTCCAAAGGTATGATATTAATTATTTTTTCATTTTTTTTACCAACAAATTTGTTTTAAAAAATTATTTTTAAAAAATTGCATTTTTAATTTATTAAAATTTCTACTTGTAAATTTTTTTCCCCTCAATTTATTTACAAAAAAAAAAATTCTTAAACCATCTTCTAAATTAATTTTAATTCCAAAGATTGAAGCTGTTGGAAAGTACACGAGATTGATCAACAACGCGGTTGCCGAGGACCAGGTCGAGCTTGCGTTTGAAATGATGAAGACTCTCATCACCAAATACGGATACGTCAAGTCTAATACTTTCACGAACTTGGCAATGAAGTTGGTCGACAAAAAGCGATTTGACGCGATTGAAGAGCTGGGTAATTTGTTGTCTGTAAGAACTAAGGATGCTATTAATTATGGAAAGATTCTTTGTATTGCGAGGATCAAGGACAAAGGCTTGAGAAATTTTATTGAGACTTTTGACATGGAAGCGGTTCAGTCGGACAATCTTAAAGATATACAGAAAGATCTTCACTTTGGAGCTTTGGCCGAGGGACTGCTCAAAGATGAAAGTTGCTTGGAGATCTTTGAGAGCTGGGTGAATAAATTGGCTGATAAGGGACTTAGCAGAGGCAAACACGCCTTGTGGTGCTACTACTTTATCAAGAGGGATCCCAAGGCAGAGGAGCTGTGGAAAACTGAGATTGAATCGAGTCCCTCGCCCCTTACTAAACCCATTACTGAGTACGCTTTGAAAAATAAAGATAGTGAGTTGATAGAGATGTTGAAGAAGAAACTTGACACGCATCCAGAGTTGGCTAACAATTCTTCTGCTAGGATTTATAGTGATTTAATGGAGCTTTATAGTAAGTTTTATGTTGATTAAATTAATTTAATTTTTGTTGATTTATTTATACATTAAAAAAAAATTCCATTAATAATTTTTTTAAAACTTTTAAAAATGGAATTTCTTAAATAATTTTTTTTATATATAATTTATTTATTTAAATAATTTTAAAAATTATTATTTGACTCTTAATTTCAGTATAATTGATAATAATAAATAAATTAATAAATATTTTTTACAGATTCACTTGAACGATTTGAAGACTCACTGAAAATTTTCAATGAAGTAAAAAGTCGATTCCGAGATAATGTAATAAGGAATGTGATGATATTGGAGCTAAAAGAAGGACTGGAAAAAATAGGAAAACGTTTTCCTTATAAAATCGAATACGCAGGTAATTTTAATAACTAAATTTATTTTTGTATGTAAATATAAATATATATAATTATAAGTATTCATGTAAATTTTTATGAGTTTAAAATAAATCAAAATTAGTAATAAAAATCTTAATTGAGCTTTACGACAATTCAAAAGCTTCAGGATTTTTTATAACAAATAAATTAAGACTGAAAAAATTCTAGATGTAAAAAAAATTAATAAAATTTATTTGTTAAAAAAAAAAATATTAAAATATTTGTTTTTCAGATTGGAAAAAAGACAACAAAGGAAAAGGATCCCAAATAATTCAAGACATAAATTTAGAAAGAGAAGCAAATTATTCTAATTAGCAACGTAGTATAAATTATAAATAATTCATAACTAATCATACTTTTTAAAACCACTGTAAGAAAATTTACTTTTATTTGTATACAATACATGCATTGTTATGTTTATGGTAATTAAACTTGTGTATAAAATAATGTTTTTTTTTTTTTTTATATCAATGTCACTAAAGATACTAAACATCCGTCAAGTTTTTACAATAATTAATGACATTTTTATTTTATCTGGGACGAGAATGAATAAGATATTAAAATTACAATCATTTTTGCGATAAAAACATTACATTAGTCTATTTGGTTAACTATCAGCATATAAAAATATCTTTCGATTAAAATTTAATCAACCATTTATCATTAGTATTATTATTATCTTTAGAGTTAATTAGCAACATCGAGTCTGAATCAGACACCAAACAATCTTATAATTTTCTAATAGACAATAGACACTTTTCGGAATTATCTAACTTAGCAATGATAAAAAAGAGAATATATTAAAACAAAATTACAAAAATTCATCACACCAGTCGTTAAGGCACTGGTAACAATCGTTCGACTGTTTAGAATTCGCAGAGCAGACGTCCTTCATCCATTCTTGGAAGAGCTCTTTATCTTTTTTCAATACCAAGTACTGTCCCAGCACCACGTACGCCTGAAGAATAAATGTTTATTAATAAAAATATTAAACTAGTGGAAAAATTATTTATTGACACTGATTATAATGAAACTGAAGTTAGCAGACGTTTAAAAATTTTTAATTTTTTTTTTATTAATTAAATTACAACTAAAGAGATATTTATAAAAAATTGCACTTGTATTTTTTCAAGTTTTTTACATGTGACAATTTTTTTTTTGTTTAATTTTTTAAGCGAAATTTTTTTTTAAAAAAAATTTCTAAAAATTTTGAAATGTCGGCTGACTTCATTTTCATTGATTATACACTACATACCTTATCAAAGCCGGCAGCTTCTAACCGCCTTGCCAAAGTTTCACCCACACCAGCTAAATCTGTGACTGGTTTTTCTCCCATTGGCTCGGCCACGAAGTTCTTGTGCTTTTGTGAAGTACTCGACATTTTTAATGCTTTTTAATTTTTTATATTGTTAATTTTTAGGAAAATTTATTTTTAGACAACAACAACAATGATGCAAATGCGGAAGGATGATTTGAAGGTGTTTAGGTTACAAAGGTTCAACACGCTCTGGCGGTGGTAATTAAATTCGCCATCTGGTGGGTTAAGTTGTAGTTGACAATTTCACCACGTGGCGCTTTAAAAAATTCTAGCGCTGCATTTCAAAGTTTTTATTGTTGTTGTTATTATTAAATTGTTGGTAGTGAGTTTTTGACATTTTTAATCTCTGTAAGTAAAATTATAAATTATTAATAATTAAAAAATTTTCACTTGCAATTTTTATTAGTTTTCACATGTGGAATTTTTTGATTAAATTTTTTTTTATAATAATTTAGTTGTTATACAATTCTAAAAAAATTTTTAATGTCTGTCAATTTTAGTGTCATATTAAATTAGCATGAAAATAAATTTAGCAGATATTTAATAATTTTTAGAATTTTTTTTTTAAATAAATTATGTCAAAAAAAAAATTGACATGTATAAATTTCTAAAAATAATTTTTGGTCGAACTTCCTTACATTTTTTCGGCGACAAGATTTCCGCACTACAAGTCACTTTAACCGCCAACCGCACAATCGTCGCCATTTCTTCATTGTTACACTGATCGCTGTCTTCTCGTGTGAAATGTAAAAGATCAATTGTTAATTTTTAAAAGAAATTAAAGATTAAAAATTTCATCAAGTTACATAATTTATTAAATAAATATGTATATTGAAAAGGTAAGAATTGTTTACTTGTTCTTTTTATAAAAAAAAAAAAAATTTTTTAAGGTTAGAAATTTTTGTCGAAGAACTTAACTTAAAATTAAAATAATTAATTATAACATTTTAAAAATTAATCTTTTTTTGATTTTGAATTATTTTAATGATAAAATTAATTTTTTTTTTTTTTTCAGATCGTCATCGAGGGCTTTAGGTCTTACCAAGGGCCAATTACTATCGGTCCATTTCATCCAGGGTACAATGTAATTGGTACGTAATAATTATCCAGATTATTTAAACACGATAAATACTTGAATATAATTCTTACTTAAATTCTTGTTAATTTTTTTTTATCAAATAATTTTTCTAACAAAGAAAATTAATTTTTAATTTTAAGAAAAAAAAATATTTATCTATTTTTATTATTATTATTATTATTATTATTGTATATAAACATTTTATTAAAAAAAAAATAAAACTCAAAATTTTAAATAAATTTAATTTCAATTTTCAAAAATAGTTGGCAGAAATGGATCCGGAAAAAGTAGTTTCTTCGAAGCGATCCAATTAGTCTTATGCGAAGAATACCACAAACTATCACCGGAAGAGCGCACTAGTTTTCTCCACGAAGGCACATCTTCTCGAGTTCCTTCATGTTTTGTAGAAATAATCTTCAACAACTCCGACAACCAATTCCCCGGAGAATCCAAAGAAAAAATAACAATCCGTCGCACAATTGGTCCAAAGCAAGACCAATTTCTCTTGAACAAAAAGCGAATTACAAAGGAAGAAATTCTGAGATTATTCCCGTCTGCTGGATTATCAGCGCGCAATCCATATTACATCATTAAGCAGCGTCAGCTGTTAGAAATAGTAACCGGTACAGATGACATGAGATTGGAGCAGCTCAAAGAAATAGCGGGTGTTTCTTCGTTCGAAAGTCAGTATCAAGAAATGAAGACACTGCTGCACCCGACAGTGTCTTACCTGACGCGTGACGACTTGTTTGAAAATGTAAACAGGTGTCTGCGGCAAAAAGAAGCAGAAGAGCAAGACATGAAGCAGTACGCTGAGTTGAAGAAGCAGCGACGCTTGCTGGAGTTCTTGCTGAGTGAGATGGAGCTCAAGAAATTCACCAGCTTGCTCACTAAAGCTCAGCGCCGGTACTCTGAGCAGAGCGCCGAGATGATTGAAGTTCAGAAGAATTTAAATGAAGTTGAAGAAGAAATTTCAAAGTTTGCTGGCAAAATTAACGGGACTAAAAAAGAAATTGATCTTGCTAAATTTAATTTTAGAGAATTAATTACTAAACGGGAAAAATTTTTGATTAATCAAAAAAATTGGAAGGTTAATCTCGAGCGTTTGGTGGAAAATATTAGCAAAGACAGAGAGGCTCAGGAAGAAATTGAAGCAGAGTTGGAACAATTAGCTGAAGATATTGATAATCGTAATGCTGAATTAATTCCTATCAAGGCAAAGTTTGAGGCTCAAGAAGCTGAAAATAAAAAAGTCACTCATGATCTTGCTGTTGCAGAGAAGCTGCAAAAAGAATTGATTTTAAAAAAGCACCGTAAAAAATTGTTTAAAAATAAGGAAGAACGCGATGCTTGGATTAAAGAACACATGGAATTATTAGATAAAAAAATTACAGAGTCTGAAAAGTATAAAGCTCAGTACGAGAAAGAACTTGAAGTAGAAAAAGGTAAAAAGCGCGAGTTTAAAAATAAAATTCAAGAACTTGAGGATCATTTTAAATCTCAGCTAACTTCAATTATTAATTATGAGCGAATTTTGTATGAAAGAAAAAATGAAAGGAGCCAGCATCAAAAGCAACGGAAAGATTTGTTTGAAAAGAAGAATATTCTTGAGGAGAAATTGAATGACTTTAATCATGAATTGAAGAAAGCTGATCAGGCTCTTGGAGTTAACAAGGATGTTATAATGGGTCTTTACAGTGTTGCTAAAGTACTTGATAGTTTTAAACAGCAGCTTGGTAGTGATGAAGTTGAAGGTAATTATCACGGAATGGTCGTTGATAATTTTAGCGCGTCAGAAGATCTTAATACTGCTATTGAAATGACTGCCGGCAATCGTCTGTTTTATAATATTATTGAAAGTGATGAATTCGGCATGAAAATCCTGGAGGAGATAAATGAAAAAAAATTGCCTGGAGTGGTTAATTTCTTGGCGATTAATAGAATTAATTTTAAAGAGCAAAACTATCCGGCTGATGATGATGCAAGGCCTTTGATATTTTCTTTGCAGTTTGAAGATAAATTTGAGACTGTTATTAATAGTATTTTTGGTAAAACGCTTGTATGCAAAAATTTAGAGTGCGCTAGCAATGCAGTGGATAGATATAAATTAAATTGCATTACTCTGAGTGGCGCTAAAATTTCTAAATCCGGTGACGTTGCTGGTGGGTATAAAAAAAATTATAAATCAATGATTGTGGCTTATAAAGCGCGCTCTAAAATACTGGAGAAAATTCGGGAGACTGAGGAGGAGTTGAAGGGGATTGAGGAAGAGTTTAAGAGGGTTGAAAAGGAGGCTAATGAAAATTTGACGGAGATTACTAAGTTGGAGGTGAAGTTGATCAAAGCTAATGACATTCAGAAGAATGTTGGAGAAGAAATTGAAAGGCTGAGGGAGCAGCTGAGGGATGTTGAGAGAAACTGCGAGGAGACGGAGAAAATTTTGAATGATTTTGCGACTGATTTGGAGATTATTAGAGGTAATAAAGGTCATTTGGAGAATGAATTGCAGCAGGATTTACTCAGTCAGCTGTCTGATGAAGATCAGAGGCAGTTTGAGGAGGTTAATTATTTAATTGTAGAATTGAGCTGTGAAAAGAAGAAATTAGTTGATCAGCTGATTGATTTGAGCGGTGAAAAGTATCGGGTGGAGAAATTGGTGAAGAAAGAAATTTTGAAGAAGAAAAAATTAGAGGAGAGACTGGAGGAATTGAAGGTAGGCATTGATAAATTTAATGTGGAGTTGAGAATGACTAAAGAAGAAATAGAAGAGATTAAAAATAAAATTAAGGAGATTAATAAGAGGATTGATGAGGAAAAAATTACGGACCTAGTGAAGGTTAAAATAAAATTTGAAGAAGATTTGAAAAAAAAATTGGAGATTAAAGAAGAAATTTTGGAAAATTTCAGGGCTCTTAATTTTTCTGTTAATGAGCTAGAAGCGAAAATAAAAAATTATAAAGAAGAAATAGCTGCGCAAAAGGAGAAATTAAATACGCTCGGTTCGGTGGCGAGGCGAGATGTTCAGATGTCTTGCAGGGAGTTGAATGAAAGGTTGAGAGAAGTTAATGCGAGTTTAAAAGCTTTGGAGAATATTAATATAGATGTTTTGCATCAGTTTGAAATGGTCGCTGAGTGCAGTGAAGACTTTAAAGAGACCCATGAGAAATTGTTAGAGGACGTCGAGGCAGCGCGGGAGCTCATGCAGATTGTCAGTGAAAATAAAACTGAAAAAACTTGTTCTACTTTTCAAGATATGAACAACCACTTTAATAGGATTTTTAAAAAACTAGTTCCGGGTGGCTCAGCTAAGTTGATCATGAAAATTGAGGGAGAGGAGGATAGATATTTTGAAGATATTTCTGTTCAAGTTATAGAGGCTGGTAATTTCACTGGGGTGGACATAGAAGTCACTTTTAATGAATCTTCTGAGGAGTGTCAGGTTTTAGAACAGTTTTCTAGTGGACAAAAGTCCCTTGTTGCTCTCGCCTTTATTTTGGCGGCTCAAAAGTGCCATTTTACCCCGTTTTATGTGCTTGATGAAAGCGACTACGCGCTTGATCCAGAGCACAGGAGAAGCTTCGCGAAATTAATCGCCAGTCTCAGTAATAAAATACAATTTATTTCTACGACTTTCAGGTATTTATTTATTTTTTTATTTGTTTTAAAATTTAGAGATTCATTTTTTGAGTTTTATTTTTAGGCCAGAGCAGCTGGAGTATGCTAATGCATGAGAAATTGTTAGAGGACGTCGAGGCAGCGCGGGAGCTCATGCAGATTGTCAGTGAAAATAAAACTGAAAAAACTTGTTCTACTTTTCAAGATATGAACAACCACTTTAATAGGATTTTTAAAAAACTGGTACCGGGTGGCTCAGCTAAATTGATCATGAAAATTGAGGGAGAGGAGGATAGATATTTTGAAGATATTTCTGTTCAAGTTATAGAGGCTGGTAATTTCACTGGGGTGGACATAGAAGTCACTTTTAATGAATCTTCTGAGGAGTGTCAGGTTTTAGAACAGTTTTCTAGTGGACAAAAGTCCCTTGTTGCTCTCGCCTTTATTTTGGCGGCTCAAAAGTGCCATTTTACCCCGTTTTATGTGCTTGATGAAAGCGACTACGCGCTTGATCCAGAGCACAGGAGAAGCTTCGCGAAATTAATCGCCAGTCTCAGTAATAAAATACAATTTATTTCTACGACTTTCAGGTATTTATTTATTTTTTTA
The DNA here is from genome assembly GCA_000956155.1 of Cotesia vestalis. Taxonomy (NCBI): domain Eukaryota; kingdom Metazoa; phylum Arthropoda; class Insecta; order Hymenoptera; family Braconidae; genus Cotesia; species Cotesia vestalis. The sequence goes on from JZSA01001358.1 coordinate 25,350, forward strand.
TTTGTTTTAAAATTTAGAGATTCATTTTTTGAGTTTTATTTTTAGGCCAGAGCAGCTGGAGTATGCTAATGAATTTTTTGGAGTTCAAATACGGAATAAAGTTTCTTACTTGCAAAAAATTTCCAAGAAGGAAGCTGCTGCTTTTATTGAAAATTAAAAATTTTAATTTTAACAAAAATTGTATTTATTTTAAACAGCTCCTTTTTTTTTTTTTTTTTAATTTTTTTGTAATTTTTTTATTTGTG
>JZSA01001361.1:0-52918 GCA_000956155.1 Cotesia vestalis
TTTGTATTTTTTTTTTTTTTTTTTTCGGACATGAGTATACCGTATACGATGATAATGTCTTCATTTCTGTCTTATACGTAGCAGTTTGTACACAATATAATAATTGTTCAAGTAATTATAATCCAGGACGGAATGGATATTTATGAGCTATTTGACGAGGGTGAGGTGCTAACACTGTTGTCTATTCTCATAGAATCTATTTTAGCGACTATTTTTAATGCTGGACCCAGTTTAATGCTCATTGCAGACATCAAGTGATCTTCTTTGAGCAACATCAGAGCTTGACCATCGATTTCCTGAATCGCAAAGTCCTCTGCGTAGTCTGAACATCCTGGCAAGTTGCGAATAAAATCGCACACTTCGTTGACCTGGTAAAAAAATTTTTAAGTTTATTAATTTATTTTTTTACAATTTTTAATTTTTACAACAAATTTATTGCAATAAAAAAATTCTTTAAAAATTAAAAAAAAAACACTTACCGTCCATTTGATAGGATTAATTTTAGGAGTAAGATCTTCAATAGGTAGAACTGATTTTTCTTCAGCAATTTTCTTCGCTGGATCATCTTTCTTAGTATCAACGTCCATGTCCGTCCACTGTTTGTCCGCAGCTTCGCGATCACGCGTCTCACGTTTTTTACTAAAAAAAAAAAAAATTATTTAATATAAAATTAAATTAAAAATTTTTTTTTAATAAAATTAACAAACCTCTTTGCACATATTGAAGAACAGAAGCGTTTGTCTTTCTTGAATTTACTAGTATGTTCGTCAAAGTTATTACCACACGCCTCGCACTTGGACATTGTCTCATTTTCATTGGAGTAATTAGCAGTATGTTTTTTCCCTGAAACAAAATAAAAAATAAAATAATTAAAATTAAAAATGAAAAATTTTAATAAATATTCCAGAAGAAAAGAAGAAGCAAACAGTACTTTTCTTACTTGGAGGTTCTTCATGGGAGTCTTTTTCATTGATATTATTGTTTCTGTTTAATAGATTCGTTTCTTGAGTAACTGTTCCGTTCAGCGTGGATCGATTCACTGCAAATGGCTCAGAAGCTATGATAATAATTTTTATTAATTTAAATATAATAAAATTTAATAAATAAAATTCTTTTTGTAAACAAATAAATTACCTTCTTGGATGACAAAACCCTCGATGACGTGAGTCAGGACTTGTGGTTTAACCAAAGCTTTTGGAAGAGCTTGTTTACCACTCGACGTCGGAGTAGATACAGAATTTGCTGGTTCATCAGTAATTCCATTGGTGATTGAGTTTACAGCGTTGGCTAAATTAACCAACGGATTGTTTGAGAGTTTATCATCAGGTTTAGTGGCAGTTTCTTCTTTAGTAGATTGTTTAGACTCATCTATAATTATTTAAATTAAAAAAATTAATTTTATAATAATTAAGCTCTGCTAATTTTTCTAAAATTTTTATCATCATAATAAATTGATAAATAATTTTTACCTTGACTAGGAGCAGAAGCTTCTTTAGCTTCTTCCTCTTTCTTCGGAGTCTGTCTCGCTTCTTCATTAGCACAATTTTGCTGCAACACAACCGAGCCCTCAGTAGCTTGATTTCTATCACCAGCAACCACCATCGGGGTGCTAGCGTTGTCCTGGGGTGGAGCAGGAACTTCGCTGGGTTGAGCCAGAATCGGCATCGCCTGGACCTGGGGAGCTCCTCCGACCATTTGATTACCAATAATCGCAGAATTGAGTGCCTAAAATTGGATTTAAAAATTAATAAAAAATTTTTTGACTTCTATGATGTCAACTTTTTATTTGTTATTTATTATTGTCTACTATATTTATCTAATTAAATTGGCAATAATAACTTTTTAATCCAAGCTCTTGATAAAATTAATTAAGAATTTATGACAATAAATTTAACAGTTCCTTGATAATTTTTTACAAAAAATAATTATTAAAAAATAACATTTATAATTTTTATAAATTTAATTAATTTAATTATAAAAATTCATTTTTCATATATACATATATATAATATATATAAATATATGAAAAATTGATGTGGGTACTCAAATGAAAGGTCTTGATGAGTGAAATGTCAGGATGAGCTTATATCTTTAAAAATGTCAATAGTTCTCAAGATACAAGGTAATTTCTTAATTAAGTATCTAGACTGTTCTGGAGAAAAATTTTTCTTATTCTCTTAATAATATAGATGAATGTATCTTACAGGCATGGGCAGCTGCTGGACGGCAGGCATGTTCGACTGCTGGACCTGTCCCATCTGCAAGGTAGTTGCAACGCCAACCCCAACTCCACCCATTGACACTACCGGCATGATGGGTCTTTCGGTTCCGAGAACGACGCCAGGCTGTTGCTGAGATGGCTGGATAGCCATGCCTGGACACCACATGCCTAAGTTAATGCCACCGTTCATGAAACGAGGGTACAAAAAACGTTGAGGTGACATACCCATCAGCGGCTTCGGTTGTATCTGTTGCTGGGTGGATTGGGCTTGCTGCTGCTGCTGCTGCTGCTGCTGCTGTTGTTGTTGTTGTTGTTGTTGTTGCTGTTGGTGCTGCTGCTGGAGCTGCTGGAACTGCTGGTGCTGCAATTGCATCTGTTGCATGATCATTTGTTGGTACTGTTGATTAGAGGGCTGCAAGGTCGCCTGGGCTTGCTGCTGGACCTGTTGCTGTTGCTGGGCTTGCTGCTGTTGCTGTTGCTGGGCCTGCTGTTGCTGTTGCTGTTGTTGCTGTTGTTGCTGTTGCTGTTGCTGCTGCTGCTGCTGCTGCTGTGGTGATTGCATTACTGTTTTGTTTTGTTGCCCAAAGTTTTGTTTGTCAGCAGTGGACATAGGTGAGCCAGGTGGTTGCGCAGAAGTAACCACCGGTGAATTCGTTGTTATAAGTACTTTGTTACTGTTTCCGGTATTATTTGTAGCATTGGCCTGTTGGTGCATTATCATTGTGGCGTGATGGACATTAGATTTCGTTTGATTGGCTGCATCGGCTTTTGTTGTGCCTTGTGAGGCATTTGTTCCGGGACTTGTGCGAACCACCGGCTTACCACGGCCTTTACCGCCACTCCCACTGCCCTTGCCGCTCTGAATAATAACAAATTATAAGAAATAAATCCAGTTTTATTTATGGACACTCTAAAAAATTTTTGGTCGTTTATTTTTAATTAAAATTAAAAATTTTTATTGTTCAATTTTTTAATTTTTATTAAATTTTTTTAACTTAAAAATTTTTTTATTTTTTTATAAAAATTAAAAATTTAATATTTAATTTTCGACCAAAAATTTAATAAAATTTTTTATCCTCTGTCCATTAAATTTAAATTAATTTTTAAAATCGTTAAATTATAATAATTATCCAATTAAAAATAATATTTTTAAATTTTGAAACTTAAAAAAATCGCGTTGATTTTTGACTAATAAAATTAAATAATATAACTAAACAAAAGCCCCCACGGCGTGGTTTTTTTTTTTTTTTTTTTTTTTTTTTTTGGTCTATCCATTATCAATAGTAGTAACCTGTGTTTGTACCGTTGTCTGTACTCCATGGACCGTTTGCGTAGAAACAGAGCTAGCCGGTCGTATGTTAGCACCCTGAACGCCTTGAAGAGAGGAAGGCAAGATACTGAGAGGACGCTGCCCACTACCACCTTGTTTACCAGCTTGCTGAGATTGCTGCTGGATGTCCATCACTCGGGGCTTTCCACTGGCCGCTGCAATCTGCTGGACTCCCTGAAGCTGCTGCTGCGTCGCTATAGCTGATGGTTTTAAATTATTACTCTTGCATTGTCAAGTAAATCAGGATAAATGGGAATTAAAAAAAAAAAAAAAAATAACCAACCATTGTGAGCCTGGATTGGCTGGGGGCTTTGTATGTACATTTCTGGTTGCGTGGGACTTCTAATAAAAATCTGATTAGGTGCAGCCAGGAGTGTCGTACCCGGTGGTTGTAATCCGGCCCACGCAACTTGCGGTGTAAATTGCCATGGTGCGAATTGCATTCCACCTCCTCGAGCTGCATTTTGTGTGCCAGCTGCGCACGTTGTGTACTAAAATAATTTTATTTAATTAATGTCTTATTAAAATTTTTTTTTAATGAAAAAATAAATTAATTTGAATCGAGTAAAAAATTTTATTTGATAAAAAAATTTTTCGTCTTGATTCTAAGACAAAGAAATTTTTTTAAAATTATTTTCTTGGTTCAAGAATTTTTTTTCAATTCAAATTAATTTTTTTTTCAGTATACATTGATAAAAAAATTTACTTGACCCAAAATTTTTTACTACTGTGTAAATTTAAATTAAATATTTAAAAAAGAAAAAAAAAATTACTTTTTGTACTTGATCAGCTTTATTGCCTCCCTGCTGTTGTTGCTGTTGCTGAAGAGACTGTTGAGGCTGAGGCGACCCAAGAACGCCCAGTGGCCCAAAAACCAGGGTCTGACCTCCCCCAGGATTGGAAGTAGGCACAGGCAAGTACCCTGCTGGAAAACCTTGAACCTTACCTCCAGGTCCAGCATGACCACCAGGCTGTCCTTGAGTGGACGCGGTGGTCAGCATGTGAGGAGTCAACTGTCCAGCAGATTGGAACGGTTTCCCGGCAGTGATGACCTGGATGGAGGACGGGTTGAGGTTCGAGTGAAGCGCCAGGTTTCCAGGCAGAAGCATTGGCGTTCCCTGAGTGTTGTAGAGCTGTTGGAGGTGGTAAGCTCCACTCTGCATGGGCTGCTGAATCACCTGGACCGCCTGGGGGTGAGCAGCCATGGTGGTGATGGTCGTCGCGCCCTGCTGACCTGCCAGAGCCATCGAGACCCCTGGTTGTTGCTGGTGCTGCTGCATCGACACCGCTACCGCCCCTTGGAGTTGCTGAGGCATGCTCGCCGCCACTTGGGACTGCACTTGAACCTGAGTGACATTGTGCTGAGCATTTCCTTGCTGCTGGTTTTGCGGCTGTTGCTGCTGTTGAACAGATACCTGTTGTATTTGTTGCTGAGGAGCGATCTGCTGGGCCACTTGTTGTCCGTGGTTCTCTTGCTGGCTCTGTTGCTGGCCTTGCTGCTGCTGCTGCTGCTGCTGGCCTGTTGTCTGCTGCTGACCCTGCGACTGCTGCTGATTTTGTTGCTGGAGCTGTTGCTGCTGCTGGACATTCTGTTGCTGCTGCATCTCGATACCGTTTATCATCATCTAACTTGGCAATTCCTTTTTTTTCTCTCCTTGGTGGTTATTTTGTGATTTATTTATCTTCTTGCTGAAAAAATTTAGTTGAGTTAGGATTTATAAAAAAAAAATAATCGCACTAAAGTTAGCCGACGTTTTTAATTTTTTTTCATTAATTACATTAATTTTTTACAAATGAAATTTTTTTTTTAATTGTTTTGTAATATTTTTTTCAATGAAAAAAAATTCTAAAAATTTTTACATGTCGGCTAACTTCATTTTCATTAAAAAAATAACTAAATTTTAGACTATGGTCAATTTTAGCTTAATTTTGTCAAAATAATAATTAGAAAATTTTAAGAAATTTTTTTAAAAAATATGACACTAAAATCAGCTGATACTTGACAATTTTTTTTTTATAAATAAACTAAAAAATTATTTTTTTTAAAATTGCATTGATAATTTTTCAAAGTTTCTCAAGATGAAATTATTGTTTAAATAATTTATTTATTTCAAAAATTCTAAAAATGATCATGTGTCTTAATTTGAATATCATAAAAAAATTTCTTTTATTTTACATGGAAAAATTAAATAATTTAATTTTAATAAATTACAATTTTAAGTGGTTATATTATTTAAAATTTAATATTTAAATATTTTTAGAGTAAAAAAAATTGAGTATGGTCAAGAAAAATTTAGTCATACATAGAAAAATTAATTATCCAGAAAAATATAATCTTTATCTTTCTAAGAATTAAAATTATAAATTCTATTTAAGTCTAATAAAAAAAAAAAATAATTTTTGACATTCGTGACTAATTAAAAAAATTAAAGTGACAGAAAAATTCATAGTCTTAAAATCAAGCATAAAGTGCGCATTAAAATAAAAAAAAAATAATTTCAATCAAGTACTTAATAACTTTTAAAAACAAAACATTAATGCAGTGACTTATTAATAAATGACATTTGAACTTGATAAACTTGAAAATAAAATCATCAATATCGGCTGATAAAAATGCATATATATAACCTAGTTGATTTCTCAATTTCGCATTCGGCATCCCAACCTCTTGTGTAACAGTGCGTCAGTTAACAACAAAGCCCTCTCAATAATTCATCTTTTCAGCAAAAACCCGTAAGTACTCAAATATAACTTTACTACCAGCATACCATTGTTATCAGCACGACTCATAAATAAACAATAGCCAAAATAACAACAATACTGACGTAAGTGACAGTCAGTGTGACATAACGCTGAAATAAATTTTAATTATTATTATTTTACGTTGTTCATTCATTTCTACATAATAAAAATTAGATAAATAAATAAATAATGTAAAAAGAAAAATTTTAAAATACTTCCGTAAAATTTAAATATAATTAATTAGCATTTTTAATTAAGAAGCACCTAACCTAAAAGAAAGTAAATATAGATTATTAACGAAGAGGTTGAGAACCTCTGGGCATGTTCGAGGGTGGCCAACAATGCACATTTTTTTTCCTTTTACTCTTTTACTTTTTTTGAGCCGCTGAGATAGGGATAGAGAAAATCCGTGGGGGAATAGAGAGTGATATATCACGGGCAATAACTGAGTATGATAAAAACTAGAAAAATATTAAAAACTACGATACTGAAGTTAGCTAACAACTGTCAAAATTTTTTTTTAAATTTTATAATTAATTAATTACAATGATAAATTTATTTAAAATTTTTTTAAATAATTTTATTGTTGTAAAATTGTGAAAAAAAATTTCTAATGTCAGTTTACTTCAATTATACTGAAGTTAGCGGTCAGCTGTCAATTTTAAAAATTTTTTTAACAAATTAATTACAAAAAAAAAATGCTTCTAAAAATTTTCACTTGTAATTTTTATTAATTTTCACATGTGAAACTTTTTAATTATATTTTTTTTTTTGATAATTTAATTGATGCAAAATTCTAAAAAAATTTTTAATCTGTCAACTTCAGTGTTATTGTATTATACTGAAGTTAGCTGAAAACTGTCAACTATTTTTTTTAATTTTGTAACGAATTAATTGCAATAAAAATGTTTTCAAAATTTTTCATAAATAATTTTATGTCTATACAATTATAAAAAATTTTTAATATTAATTAACATCAGTGTGATAAAAGTGTTAAGGATTTAAAAAAATAAAATATAAAATGTAAGTATTAAAAAAAATCTAAATAAATATATTGCAGTAGATATTGTGACATTAAAGTTAGCAGACATTTGATAATTTTTAAATTACAAATTTGCTTCAAAATATGATTTTAAAAAAATTGCATTTTTAATTCTTTAAATTTTTATTTCTTTTTTTTTTTGTCGTAATTTAATTGTTAAAATTAAGTTAGCTATCTAAAAATTTTTAGAATTTATTTTTATTGAATAAATCATTATAAAAATTAAATTTGTAAAAAACTTGAAAAATTATGAGTGCAATTTTTTAAAGAATATTTTTTTATTATAATTTAATAAATGAAAAAAATTAAAAAGAATGATACTGAAGTTAGCTGTCAGCTGTGAATTTAAAAATTTTTTATAATAAAAAAATGCTTGTAAAAATTTAAATAAATTTTCACATGTGGAATTTTTTAATAATAATAAAATTGCCATAAAATTAAAATGTCTGTCAACTTGAGTGTTATAAAATTTAATAAATATCTGCTAAATAAATTTTCACATAAATATTAATTTTAATTTTTTTAGCGAAGAAAATGGCGCTCGATAATAAAAACAGTAAACAGACAGCGAGGTTGAGAACAAGCGTGTGCTCGGAAGTATTCGTCCAAGGTCGAGGGCAGAGAAGTTTAAGACTGTAATGTGCATAAATATATATTTATATATGTATTAATATATATCGAGAATAACATATAAAGTATGAGCGTAGAATTTGCAAAAGTAAGTTTTTTTTTTTTTTACATTTTTATTTTCTTTGATTTGATTATAATATATTTTAGTATTTATATATATGACAGAGAGAGAGAGATGTGCTCATGTATCCATTTGTGTATGTATGAGTGTACATAATTGATGGCAGACTGTAAGCTGTTGCTCGAAGAGGGGAAGAAAGTTGGCCCGGCTCACTCGATATCCATCTTGGAACGTTGCGGAACAAAATGTCGTCCTGGGGCCGACCACCATAATTAGTGTGAGAGCGAGTGAGAAAAAAAAACTAGCAGGGATAAAAAATAATGGAGGCCTAGCGGCCTGGCGGCCTAGCGGGTGATGAAGAGCCGAAGTATGGAGTTGCCTTTGCCGTAATTTTCTCCCCTGACTAAAAACCCGACAGGGCGGGGGAACCCAGCGGGGCGAGGGAGGACAAAAATAGAGAAAGAGAGAGACAGAAGAGCGTAGAAGGGGAGATCCAGGGACCGAGTAACGACTTGGATTTCACGCGAGAATAATAATAATATCCCGCAATAATGAGGAGAGTAAAGCTTTGTAATTATTTTAGCTTACTGGGTTTTATTCTTTAAAATTAAAACTTTTGCTGGTGAGTTAATTTTTTTAATTAATAAATTAAATAATAAAATTTTTAACAATAATATTATTGAACTGGGTTTCAGGCTAAGCAGTACACTACTGTAAATTTTTTTAGTTTAGTCGCTTGGATACTCACATGGCGATTGCGCAGTCACACCTAGACACGTTTTAAATCACGCCAATGAATTATCATTGTTGACACACACTTTTTAAAAAACAATCACGCTGTAGTTGAAGAATTAAACCTCGTGATTAGCGCACTGATAAACACCAGAATAATTATCCAAAAATTCCATAGAGTATTATAAAAATCCATGAATAAACACCGAGGATATTTGGTGTGTTGTTACCGTGAACATAGCCAGCACTGTCGACTACTCGAGTTCCCTACTTGGAGTTTGTAAAATTACGCCCCTCGCTCCTCTCACCACTCGGCTGAGGCACCTTGACTCCCACCACCCGGGACTCGAATTTATTCTACTCAGGTTGGCTTACTCTTCTCTAGAGAAACTAGCACCCCGCCAGGAGCACGTATCGTTGATTGGTCCGACGTGGACAAATCCCAGAGGCATCGTGATCGCCAAGAAAGGCGGAGCATTTACCAGCTCTCTCTCTCAGCGACGCTTTCTACTCGGCTCTCGCTTCCTCGCTCCAAAAACCTGATATGAGTGTGCTCTTTTTATTAGTGTGAGCCCTCGGAAAGCAACGCGCATGTATTGCCGGCTCATACTCACACAGAGTCATACAATCGTTACCGAACAACCGCACACAACACTCATATCAACCTCCAGCTCGTTTTTATTCACCCTCTCGCTTTAACTATTTTCTTCTCTTACATTTCATTCCCTTCTAGGCACTCACACTCACACAGGCTTGCTTTAGCAGACTCACACTACCTCCCGGATCTCCAGGAGTGTACTAATAATTCATTTTTAAGTATTTTAATTTTTAAATACTCCAATTCATTAAATTATATTTTTTTATTTAAATTTTATTTTTAAAATTTAAATACTGAGTTTTTATTACAAAGCAATGCAATTAAATTGCTCTAAAATATTTTTTTTTATTGCAGGTACTTATTAATCAAGCGAAATAATTTTTCTACATATTAATGCACAAGTTTAATTGAAGATAAAACTGCTGGAGATTAATTTAAGCGGAAGTCGAGGATTAGATACGCAAATGATAAAAGCGAATAAATAAATAAAATAAATAGGGCAATGGTACAAATAGTACATACGCACCTGGCACAGCTGTCTCGTGGCCACGTTTACACTCCCCGTCCTCGTAGTGTCTGTACTGTGTGTGTATCTAACACCAACACAGAGACCCTCGTTACTCGTGAATTGGGTGGTAGGTATCAAGCCGAAAATCTCCAGCCTATCCGGAGCAAGCTGACCCATCTGAAATAAAAAATGATTTTTTAAAAATTTATAAAAAAAAATTTTTAAAATTGCATTTCTGCAAAATTATTCCCATATTTTTTTTTTTCAAGAGATATTTCTGAAGCGTAAGTTTGAATAGATAATTATTTTTTGCAGAGCTTGTAATTAGAGCGTGTTGATTTTTTTTTTCAGGATTTTTTTTCATCAGAGAAATCGCTCGTGAAACTATTCGCAGCTTAAACACATCTCGTGTTTATCTCAGAGCGTGTGTGTATTTTTGAATGAGGGTGTGCTGGTGTGTCTGCAGTGTAGGGACACTGTTCGGGTACTTGTACTTGTCTGTGCTGGTGCACATAAACTGTAATCCGACAATACTCGGAATAAGTAGGGATAAGCAACCAACCAACCAATGGTTTAGGTCCGCGAGTGTTGCCAAGGAAACCGGTTAATGATTCGACCGGCTACAGAGGAATTGGCTTGCTTTATATTCTCTCTACATATAACGCATTGTTTGGCGCATGCGTGACTCATCTACTGATAAAACACTCGCTGTTTCAAATAAAAGGACAGAGAAGGAGATAGATGTAGAAATAAGCGCTGAAAGAGCGAGAAGGAGGACAGAGAGGGAGAGATTTATTAATAGCGCCGGCGACTGGCAAAGGATTCTCAGCGACAGCATGCAGAGAGAGAGAGAGAATGTGTTTTTGCGTCCCCTCTAAGCGGGAAATAAAAGCATACCCATATTAAATTACCGTACCCCCACCAAAGGAGGATATCGCGAGTGAAGAGACCGGGGGTCATGAACGCGGACGACGAGTTGGTCTTACGCGCTTGTTGTCGACGATTGGTTTTCTTCCCACCCCTCTATTTCTTCCCCACCCCATTTATTGTTAGCTCTCACTTATTTTTTCATATCTACATTTTTTTATATACATATATAATTCATGTGTGTCAAAATATATGTACATGTTTTTGTGATACGCTATCATTTCATCATACGCCTCGGCTTGATTGTAATGTCTCTTCAGGGATTCATTTTTTACTCGATGATTTAATTGGCTTCAGCCCGCTAATTAATTTTATATCGACACTTTAAGGTGTGTCTTTTTAATTACCAAAAATTTTTAATTTAATATAAATTACAGTAAAAAATTTTTCTTCATTGTTTTGAGTGTTAAAATTATTGTATAGAATAATTACACTCTAGTGTGTAGAATTTTAAATTTTCATGTGTTAATTTAATCATTTAACACACTAGATTTTATGAGTTAGTGGACGAAGAGATCCCACGGAGTAGGCAATAGTAATAGGAAGTTATGTAACGACGCCCACGTATCATTGGTGCGTGTCAGACATTTTGACGCTCCGTACTATGGGTTCTACATAACAATTATCAGCGATCCTTGAGAAGGTGTTTTTGTTCAGGATATTCAACCTGATTTGAATAGATTTATTTAATGAAAGAAAGTATTTTTGGCGAAAGTTCAAGATTTATCAGGATAAATTTTGCGATTACTTTCAGCTATATTAAGAGTATTGATAAAAGGTTTATTAATGGATTGGACGTAATTGTTTAAATATTTAAGAGCGAGGACTTTGCTAAGCTTTACGTCATTTACACAATAAATATTTTATCAGCTTGGTGTTGGATTTATAAATATCTTTTTGATTTTATTTTAATTTATGTGTAATGATTTTTTGTGGCTTTTTTAAGAAGCAATTTAAATTGTCTACTTTAATTTTTACTAATTTTTTACTGTGGAGTAATTTATATTTATATATTAGAGAATTTTTTTCAATATAATGAAAATAAATCTTTACTAGACTGATAAAAAAAAAAAATAGAAAAATTTTTGAACTAAAAAATTATTTTTTGGCTAAAATAAATTTTTCTTTATTAAGTAATTTTTTTTTGTTTGATTTAAGATAATTTTATTTGATTAAATTTTTAAATTAAATTAATTTTTCTGTCATTAGTATTATAGAATTTTAAAAGAGCGCAGAACTGAATAAGACTCAATTTTTTAAGCCAAAAAATTTTTTTTTCAAGAAAATTTTTGCCTGAGATTATTTTCTTAATTCTTTGTTTGAAGTTTGATAGTTAATCTAAAGTAAAAAAAAATTTTAACGTCTTTAATATCGAGTTTACTTGAGACTTAAAGAGACTCTTTAAGTCGGTAAATAAACACGGACCCCAAAAAAAAAATAAGATAAAATTGATACCGTTTTTATAGATTAGATACATGTCCTCTGATAATAGCAATGTTTGTTCTTTTAAATGGTAATATTTTTAATTTTATTTTTTTAGCGTCTCTGGAAACATAACACACTTGAAAATGGTCACTCGTCACATTTACGGATATTAAAGTAAATAATAGCCTGTAGATAATAATAGTGTAAGTCATAAGTAGTAGATATGCGCAAATGGAAAACCGCTTAGCGAATGAAAGCCCGATAAGAAGTTGCGCGCGCCGGCTGACAGAGTACCGCGCTTGCATCATTTCCTGTGCATGTTTGCATTGCACCTAGCCTACCTCACCTACTCACCTCACGGTCTAGGAAGTTCAATGCTTGCAGCTATTTCGTCGGCATAAATAAAATTTACAGAGTTTCTTCCTAGACAATCTGCGTTTTATAAATTTTAAAATTTTAAATATGACCGGATGTTGATTATTTACTCACCAAATTAACTTCTTCTTTGAATTTTAGCATCCATTTCTGTAAAAAAAAAATATTTTAAACATAATCTTTAATCATATTAAAAAAAAAAAATCGAATTAATTTTAGAGAAAAATTTTTGAACCAAGAAAATTATGTTTTAAAATTTTATTTATTAGAATTGAGACAGAATTCTTAAAGTTAAATTTAATTAAATCACAATTTCTCAGTTCAAGAATTTTTTATTTAAATTAAAAAAAAAAAATTTCTTGGTTCAAAAATTTTTTTATATTAAAAAAAATCTTTATTCAAGAAAATTATTTAAAAAATCCAATTTTCTTGATAAAAGTAAAAAAAAATTTTTAACTGCTCAATTTTTTCTGGTTAAAATAAATTTTACCTGTTTCAAGAAGTTTTGGTATGAGAAAATACGTTTGAAGATATTTTTGCCATAAGAAAATATTGCATAAGAAATTTTGCCGTAGGTAATTTTATTTCATGAGAAATAAAAAAAACGGTGAAGAATATTTTATCTTAAATTCTCCAGAAGATTTTCTTGGTTCAAAAATTGTTTAACAATTTTTTTTTCAGTTTACCAACTCCAAAAAATTAATCTGGAAAAAAAATGAAGAATCAGGAGAGAATGACCCTCATAGGAGGCAACATAATTCAAAAGGGGAGTCCCCTCTACTTACAAACCATAGCCTGACATGCTTATGTGTGTGTGTGTGCGTGTGTAATCATCCCTCCCCATAGATGATCTTCCATTCCATTTCTGAACGCGGCATGCAGACAATAAAGCATGCCGAACTCTTGAATCCCGTTAGGTTCCCCCACTCGAGAATCCGTCAGCCCTCGAAACCGACATAACATCCCCATGCCGTAATTCCCCATTTCTCTTCTCCTTGTCACAAAATGTGCCCAAGAATCCTTACCTGCCAAGCATGAAATTCTCCCTCTTTATCCGGGCGTTTATTCTCTTCTTCTGTTCTCCCCAATCGTAAACACACACACACACACACACAAAGTGTTCTCCCCTCGCACCCACACATGCAAGCTCAAAGGGAGAACTTGGGCTTTCTCTTTGCTCTTACTCGGTGTCCTTTGGTCCCTCCGTCGCCCAACGGGTGGTGGTTGACATGCCAATAAATAAAGACAGTGTTTCCAGAGAAGACCGTGGCAGGCGCTAGTCGCTCTTTCTTCCTCTCGCATCCGCTCTCTTCCTCCAGTCTGTCGCTGTCTTCGTCTTTTTAATAAAAAAAAGAACAAACTGGTATCGGGCCTAATGTGAGCTCTGTCGACGGGATCTAGTGCGCTTGGCACAGTGGGCGTACCGAACACACGTCTCTTTCTCTTTATCGACATTAACACGCATGCGTGGTTATCAACCGATTTTTCTATCCCTTCTCGCTGTCACCTTTAACCAGCGCTTTATCTTCACATTCACATCTATCTAGTCCGAGCTCCCAACAGTAACAGGGACAAAGAAGTTGTGCCGCAGATTTTCGAGGTTAGAATTCACTAAAACAGAAAATAGATGACACTGATGTTGACAAATATAAAAAATTTTTTTTAGATATTATTAGCAATTTAATTTTTATAAAAATTTTTAGAAGCATTTTTTTATTGTAATTGATTTATAAAAAAATTTTTTTAATTAACTGCTGACAGCTAACTTCAGTTTTATGAAAATAGAAGTAGAACAAAAAGACACTTCATCAATATTCTTACGGGTACGTCTACTAGAGGGTCACATGACCGAAAAAAATAATGGGAATACTCACGTGGATGTTTATTATTATTCTAGTCAAGAATTCCTGAAATTTAATAAATTTTTCGTTGGGGACAAACCGTAGTTTTCAAGAAACTGGAGTTAACTGACATTTGAAATTTTTTTTAGAATTTTATACCCATGTAATTATTGTTTGCTCATTAAAATTGATGACACTGAAGTTGGCAGACATTAAAAATTATTTTAAAATTTTATAATAATGCAATTATTAAAAAAATACAAGGGAAAATTTTTAATTAATTTTTTTTTTAATAATTGCATTATTATAAAATTTTAAAATAATTTTTAATGTCTGCCAACTTCAGTGTCATCAATTTTTATTTTTATAAAAAAAATTTTAGTTTTTTTTTTTTTGTAATTTTTTTACAGTAATTTTATTGTTATAAAAATTAAAAAAAAAATTGACAGATCTCGGTTAACTTCAAGGTAATTATTTTTCACAAGACTGGAGTCAGCTAACATATGATAATTTATAAAATCTATTAAAACAAATTATTATAAAAAATTCTACTTGTCAAAAAAATATTTTTGGAATTTATAAAATTTTTTTTTAGAAATAATTTATTTGTTATAAAATTCCAAAACTATGACACGTGTTTGCTAACTTCAGTTTTGTTATTTTCCTCAATTTTTATTATTATTATTATTGTTATTATTATTGTTAGGTGTGCAGTAGGATTACTTTGGAATTTATTAATGGAATTTTGTACAAAAGGAAAAAAGGTGTCAAGGGGTGGAACGCGCATGGGCACAAATATAGATCGATGATGCCTTGCGCGACGGAGTTATAATAGAGAGTGTTATTATATCTCAACTGTGGATATTGTATATCTATATATTTGTATTGTAGGATGATGTATGTGTGCGGTGTGACAGACCCGGTCTAATGCATGCTACTGACATATATAACCTCATATGGATTAATGAGCATGCGTTTGACTGGGAGGTTTAAATGATACTGAAATTACCAGGCGTCTGACAGTTTTTGAAAATTCGCTCCAAAATTTAAATTTAATGACATAATTTTTAAACATATAAATTAGAAATTTAAAAATTGCATTTTTGAAAATTTATTATTTGATAATTTTAAAAATTTTTGTAACAAGTAAAAAAAAGTATAAAAAAAAAATTGACATGTAAAAATTAAAAAAAAATTCAATTTTTTGGAGCAAAGTTATTTTTTTTTTAATTTATTGCAAAAAAATCAAAAATTTATTATTAAGAGATTAAATTGTTATTTAATGATTGATGATTATTAATGATGAAGAAATAATTGTGTTGTAGAAATAATGAAGCCTGGAGGGCTATTGAGAAAGGCCGACAAAATCTATCGATTAATTTGTCACGGCGATCTGGCTCGATCGGGTTCAACGATGCCGGATTTGACAGCAGTCAGGTATAAAGTCAAACGAGGGCCCTTTGGGGAAATAACTGGGACCCACGTCAATTTTTTTGAGCAATTGTTGGGACACAATCGAATTATTACTGATCCAAATGAGTGCGACGCGTACAATGTCGACTGGGTGAAAACGGTGCGAGGTCTGTTGCATTAGATTGTATTTATAATCTTCATCCATATTTTTTAACGCAACGGTTCTTTCAGGAAGTAGTAGGCTGGTGCTAAAGCCAAAAACAACCGATGAAGTCAAGGAAATTCTCAAGTTCTGCAATCACAATCGACTGGCTGTTTGTCCTCAGAGTGGGAATACTGGTCTTGTAGGTGGAAGTGTGCCAGTTTTTGATGAAATTGTTTTGTCAATGAAGATGATGAATAAAATAATATCTATTGATCAGCTCTCTGGTAATTAAACAAGTTATCATTTTTTTTTCAATTAATTATTAATAAAATAAAAAATTTCTTCCGTAAAATTGCACGATATTTTCTTAACTATTGACATTTTTAAAGATATAAGCTCATTTTGATGTTACACTCATCAAGAGCTTTCATTTGAGTACCCACATGCATTTTTCATATATTTTTCATATATACATATATATAAATATATGAAAAAATCATGTGGGTACTTAAATGAAAGGTCTTGATGAGTGTAACATCAGAATGAGCTTATATCTTTAAAAATGTCAATAGTTCACAAGATACAAGGTCATTTCTTAATTATGTATCTAGAAATCGAGCATTTTTCAAAATTTTTCTTATAGATTATAGCAAGAAAAATTTAATTTTTAGAAACTTTAAAAAATTGTAATTAAACAATTTTATAGACTTAATTATTATTAAAAAAATTAAGTGTCTGCTAATATAATTATTTTAAGACAATTAAATTTTTTTTTTATAAATTTATGATAAAGATAAGATTATAATTGTTAATTAAAATAATTATAGGAGCTTTAGTTTGTGAAGCTGGATGTGTTTTGGAAGTTTTGGAAAAGCATGCGGAACAATACGGATTAATGATGCCTCTGGACCTTGGGGCAAAGGGAAGTTGCCTTATCGGGGGAAATATATCTACAAATGCCGGAGGTCAAAGATTATTGAGATACGGAAATTTACATGGATCCGTATTGGGTCTTGAAGCTGTAGGTAGTGTTTTATCTGATGCATCCTCTATGAATAGCATTAGTTTTAGTTCTTATTATCAATTCAATAGATCTAGTCGATTTAGATATTTTAATAATCTCATGAATTAATTTGTCGTAAAACTAGGTTACTGCGGATGGCCGAGTAATCAATTCTATCAGCACACTGAAGAAGAATAACACCGGTTATCACCTGAAGAATTTATTCATCGGCTCTGAAGGCACTCTGGGAGTCGTCACTAAAGTCGCGATTCAGTGTCCCACTCGTCCCTCAGCGCAAAACGTTGCTTTTGTCGGTAAAATAATAAACCTATAAGTTTATTTTATGGATTATTATATTATTTTGGTGTTTAATTCACGATGCAGGCCTGAATAGCTTTGATAAAGTTTTGAAAACTTTTGTACTGGCGAGAGAAAAGCTCGCGGAAATTTTGTCCGCCTGCGAGGTGATAGACTCATGGTCCATGGGAATCAGCACCGATTTGCTGCATCTCAAGAGCCCGCTCGATCAGAAGCACCAATTTTACATGCTTATTGAGACGTCTGGAAGCAATCAAGAGCATGACGAAGATAAACTTACGTCTTTTCTCGAGAGTGCTATGGCTGAGGAACTTATTGAAGACGGGACTATGAGTGGTGACCCGGCAAAAATTAAGGTTTGTTTTTTTTTTTTTTTTTAGTTAAATTACTTATTTTACACCAAAAAAAAAATTTACTTAATTAATTTTGAAAAAAATTATGCTTAATTTGAGTAGAAAAATTTTTTTTTGCATAAAAATTGATTATTTTTTAATTTTATTTAATAATCAAATTTTTCCAGAAAAATAATTTTTAAAAAATTACATTTTTTATTTTTTAAAATTTTTACTTGTCAATTTTTTTTTTTTCGTTATTTTTTAACTAAAAAAATTTTTTCTTTGATTCATGACAAATAAATTTAGCAGTGACTTGATTATTTTTTAATTTTATTTAATAAAAAATTTTTTTGATCGCATTTTTAATTTTTTAAAATTTCAACTTGTCAATCGTTTTTTTTTGTCATAATTTATTTTTTTTTTAAATTTGACTCAAAAATTTTTTCTCTTGATTAAAATTAATTTTTTTTTGTTTATTTATTTGATTTTTTTTCTAACAAGTTGAAAAATAAATTAATTATTATAGAACATTTGGGAAGTTCGTGAGCGGTTGGGTGAAGGTTGCCTGCGTGACGGCTACTGCTTCAAATACGATGTATCGCTGCCACTTCCCCACTTCTACAAACTGATTGAAGCCCTTCACGAGCGTCTAGACACTTCACGCATCGTTCGGATCAGCGGATTTGGTCATTTAGGTAGATTGACACGTCAAATAAATAAACAATTTATTTTTTTTTTCCCTAAATTGATAAAAATTCCTCCCTAAAATTTATTTTTTATTAAAAAAAAAATATTGATACTCCAAATAGAATCTCCCGGACTTATGATCCGTAAAAAGCCATTAACTTAATGCCCACAGGCGATGGGAACTTACATGTGATAGTGGCAACACCCGAGTACGACCCAGAGATCGAGTCTCAACTTGAGCCTTTCCTCTTTGAGTACGTATCGGAGCAGCGTGGGAGTGTGAGCGCCGAACACGGGATCGGGTTTAAAAAAACAAAGTATCTCAGCTATAGCAAAGACAAGTCTGCGATCCAGCTGATGAAGGAAATCAAAAGCTTGATGGATCCTAATGGAATTTTGAATCCCTACAAAGTTCTTCCCTAGATTTTATTTTTATTTTTATTTTTATTTTTATTAATTTAAGGAGTCAAGAAAAAATTTATTTCTTTACTTAAAACATTCCGATTGTTTATCAGTCATTAATTTTAAGTCTCGGGTTAAATAAAATTTGTTATTTTGTTTTAAGAAATATGATGACAAACTTGTAACGCGATCTTGCGCAGGTATGCTCCATTTGTAGTCGCAGTCTGCTGGACTATATATTGTATATTGCGCAATCGATAAAACGTGCGCTGTGTATATGTATTTATGTGGGTAGGTATATAAATGTGCGTTTACCAAAGAAATTCTTACCCTATTACAGCGCTACTCCAACAGAGTCTCGAGTGTGTTTGCCGAAACCAAAACACTGAATTTTTTTTTTTTGCTCACGTACGCTTATTCTCTTACTCGTGATTTATTGTTCAAACAAAGACGATCGATACTTTTGTTATTGAGAACTAAACATTGAATTACGATCGAGAAATTCTTGACGTTTTATTTTAATTAGTCGTTTTATTATTTAAAAAATATTATTTTTATTTAATATTTTAATGCATCTCTGGATTGCATTGTAATATTAAATTCAGTAGCTGGATTATAAATTTATGTAGGAGGATATTGATCGCAGGATAATATTGGATTTAATAACACTATTTGACGGTGGTTCGTTAAATATTTAGATCAAGATGAACATTTTTATTTAATCACGTTCTAGACATTGTATCGATAAAATAAGATTTTTTTTTTTTTATGACACCGAAGTTTATTCATATTAAAAATTTTTTTATTATTTTATGGTAATTAAAATCATACTGTTAAATAAAAAAAATTTTCACTTATAATTTTTTTTAATAATAATTTAATTGTTGTAAAATTAAAAAAAAATTATTGGTAAAATTTTTTTATCATTTTAAATGATTTGTTAAAAAAATTGACAGCTGTCAGCTGATTTCAGTATAATTTAATTTAAATAAAATTTATATTAAATTATTATTAGAAGAAAAAATTGTCATTTAGAAATTAAAAAAAAAAATTAAAAATGCAATTTTAAAAAAATAATTTTTTGGAGCAAATTTGTGTGTTAAAAGAAATTAAAAAATGTTCATGTGACTGCTAACTTTAATGTCATTTTTTTAAATTGACAGCTTGACGGCTAACTTCAGAGTCATTTAATTTATTTATAATAAAATTCTTATTATTATTGTAAATCAATTTAATTAATTTGTAAAATTTAAAAAAAATTATCAATTAAACTGTCAAGTTATTTTTTGATCAAATAAAAAATAATTAAAAAAATGATCGAGTACATTTAATTAAAGTTCATTAATTTGTAAAAAATTTTCCTATATTAGTAATCTATAAATAACCTAAAATAGATAAAATAAATTGGTCAATTAAAAATTGTCAGAGTACTATAATTTAATTAATTAATTAAAAAAAAACAATTTAATTAAAAGCTTAGACTTATCTATGTCGTCAATCTTTAAAAACGTGGTCAGCTTAAAGCAGGTAATAAAAAAAAACAAGCCGCGGTCATTAATCTTCGGAGACTCTTCAGTATCTGAAGCTAAAAATCTCCCATCAGAAACCCGGCCGGTTTAAAAAGTTGACAGTGGCGCGCTCGCGCGGGAAATTCAAGTACTTGTTATTTAAACTCGGCGGGTAAAGCCGGGCGTTTAAAAAAAAGCTTGTTGCACCTGCAGTTCGGTTGCAGGTTGCAGATTGCGCCCCGGAAAAAAAAAATAAACAGCTGAGTCACTTTTGGGCCTAAAAAATGTTTAGTTCCAATATAAAAAAAAAAAAAAAAAAAAAATAGAAGTGAGAGAGAAAAATGACAGGAGGGATTATTTCAAGTTAGAGCGAGAGAGAAGAAAAGTGTTTAGTGGGTGAGACAGATCGATAAAGACGGCTGGACTTGTCGGGGAGGAGGAGCGTCGCAAGGCAAAGCAAAAAAAGGTTTTATTCATTCGCGGATTTCCACGACAATACCCGAGCTATAACGTTTACGTTTTACTGGCGAGGAAAACGGTCTAGTGGACGGAACGTCGGAACAGAAAGAGCCAACCAGTTGAGAAGGATGCCAGCAGTGGTGGTAGTGTGCTGGGAGCATCCAGAGTGATAGTCATAGTCATAGTAACCCAACGGACAACGGACAACGGACAACGGACTAACCAGTCTACTCTACACAGAAAACAGTGACTAGTGAGTGTGTTGTTGCCGGAGTGAAGGTGTTTGGCTGGTGGGCCTGATTCAAGTGTCTCGCTCGAGGTGGTGGCACGTCAACCTGTATCTTTACTATTTTACAGTATACCTGTACAAGTTATATTACTACGTCAACAGTTTGGGCCAGTTTGTACCGCGGCTTCGAGCGATCAGGACGTATTATGTCCAGGCGGTTTGTTTTCTTCAATTATTTTTAGTGTTTGTGATGGATAAAAAATTATTTATTATTTTTTTTGACGTTTGTTTGATTAATGCACGAGATTAAGTAAAAATATTTTATAAAAATATCAGCTGACTGGTTTTAAGAAGAAATGAACAAGCAGCTGGTGGATAATGTGCTGATTGTCATGGAGTTCGAGGACTTTTTTAATATTTGCTAGTTTTTTTATGTACAAATGACGGGCTCAGATTGTTTTATTGTGCCGGATTAAAATTTATCACTACTAAGTGACAGCTAGTTCAAGTAAGTGTTATTTTTTTGGTAATAAATTTATTTATTTTAAATGATTCTGAAGTTAACAGACATGTGTCAATTTTTTTTTATTTTTACTTCAATAAAATTACTGTGAAAAAAATTTTTTCAAATAAAATAAAAAATGTAAACTTTTTAAAAATTACTATGAAAAAAAAATTTTTTAAATAAAATAAAAATTGTAAACTTTTTTAAAAAATTACTATGAAAAAAAAATTGTAAACTTTTTAAAAATAATTAATTAAAAAAATATCAAGTCAGCTAATTTCAGTATCAATATTTAAAAAAAAAAATTTAATTAATTTATTTATTTTTAAATATTAAATCAGCAGGTATAAAAATCAGGATTAAAAAATGAAGGAATTAGAGCAGATGCATGAAGTCCCAATGGGCACACGAACGCTTAAATCCCTGCTGAAGAAACCCGGGCACAGTAAACAACGGGCGCAGAAGAATCGCGTGACGATAAACGAAAAGTTGAATGAATTTTTCGCAGCGGATTATATTATCCTGATAAAAGAAGAGTGCTGTGGTGATTACGAGGAAGAGTGTGATTGCTGCTGTCAGGAGCCTGAGATGATACGCCTGGGGAATTGCAAAGAGTGTCGAGCTGAGTTTACGAGACAATTGGCTGCCGGTGATATTGACACGCGTTTTGCTACCGAGAGAAACGGTAATAAGATTATTGATAACGGTTGTGATCTGTCGAGACGAGTGGGTGCTGGTGTTGGTGGGTGTATCAGTGTCGGTGGTCTCGGGATCCCAGGCAGTGAAGAGTCCCAGGAAGACGAGGACGAGGACGACGAGGACGAGGAGGAAGAGTACGAGGAGGAGGTCGACGACGATGATAACGACGAGTCTTCTGAGGAGGCTGAGCAGAGGAACAATCCTCTGGCTGGCGATCCTATGACTCCGGTTCAATTGCAGGCCCAGACCCACGAGACCCTCAGTCCTCCGGAAGGCTACAAGGACGTTTGTGATGAAGACATGCAAACTGAACCGGCGAATGATATGTGTCCTGCTTCCACTGGAGCTGTTGTTGTTTGCGGCGAGTGTAATTACTACCGTCAGAGAACTCCAGGTAAGAGATCTTCTTACTTGTTACTTGTTACTTGTTACTTGTACTTGTATTTAAATATGTTATTTTATTATTATGCTCTGTTATTTTGTTTATTTTGTTCTTCTTTGAGGATGTTGTCTTCTTCTTATGTACATGTAAACACTGCCACAAGTCTCAGGAACCTTATTTCTATAGGAATCCTTCCTGTCATGTGATGACAGGATAAAGAAGATAACACCGGATGCGGTTGCTCTCAGCTTTAGTCCGGATACTAAAACCGGTTGACAATTGATTTATTCTTACAATATATCTTGGAGTATTAATTTATTTAATACACAGAAAAAATTTTATTTAATTAAGAAAAAAATTCTTGGGCCTAGAAAATTATTTTTAAAATTTTATTTTCTTTAATCAAGACCAAAAATTCTTTTTTTAAATTAAATTTTCTTACTTTAAGAATTTTTCTATTTAAATCAAATTCTTTAAAATTATTTACTTGATTTAAATTAATTTTTTTTTCTATGAATTATAATTTAATTAATGATTAAAAAAAAAAATTATAAATTTTTTAATCTGCTTTTTTCAATATCATTGTTATAAATATCAAGTTAGTTTCAATTTTGCTTTCATTTTAGTCGAGAAATTAACGACAGAGCATTGTGTGCTCGAGTTACTATACTTCGTACATTGTTTTTGTTACAAACTAGTACCGAGGACATTACATCACTTGCGTGTGAAGCCACGTGATCTGAACAATGACAGCTTTCGCCTGCTACCGTTTTTGCTCTTATTGTCTCGATATTTTTTATTCCGAAGCCATATTTTCACACTTGTGGATTTAAATTTTGTGTTTTGAGATTACACTGATGGAAAAATACGTATTTGATTAAATACTGTCGTTCTGTAAGGCTTCTTTTTTCTATATTTATTTTATTTAAATTTATACTAAAGTTAGGCGACTTTTTTTTTTAATTTTATTTATTGATTAAATTAGAACTAAAAAATATTTTTAAAAAATTGAATTTTTTTTTTTTTAATTTTTGATTAAAATTTGTAAATGTCGGCTAGCTTATTTTTAATTTAATTTAAAACTATAAAATGTTTATATTGTACCGTGAAATGAATACTATCTTCACTCATACTTGTGTTTAAAGTATTTAGCGGGTAACAATTTAATTTACGACATTCAATACTTTAAAGAAATAAAATATCCTGTGAAACAGTTAACTGGTTTTATGATTAAGCATTAGTGGCGATATAAGTGGTAAGTAAGCCGATATATCTGAATAGAAGCGCTTAAAGTACGTATGTATTATTTTAATCTTTATTTATTTGTTTTATGCAATTATTATGTCAATGATTATTAAATTATTATGTACTAGCAAGAGCGGAACCACGGGTGATGTGAAATAATAAATGGAGGATCACGTGGAAAGTTGGAATGCACACACGACATACTATTATGTACATAGTTGGGCTTGATATCACAGAAACAGTGCTACTTTCTAAACAACTAACTGCAGAGCATTACCAGCAGAGCACTACCAATGCATTAAACGAGTACTCAAGAAATAAAATAAAATAAAAGAAAAGAATGACACACTGGCAACTTTTATATTAGAGATGACAATAAAAAAAATCTTTGCAATTAAAGAACCGCTCACTCGGCCCTGCTCGGGAATAATGACAAGATTATCCAAGATACAAGCTAATAATATAAAGTTAAACTATAAATACTAAGAAAATATAAGACTCTGTTAGTTGTAAGGCAGATAAATCGCAGGAGATAAAAAGTTAAGAATGGGAAATTACTTTTAGAATTAATCAACTTTAATTGTTAAGTATAGTTACTGTTCATGACCAGCCAGTGCTGTAATTATGGACCAGCAATCTGTGAGACGTACTACACTGTGCATCCCTGATCAATCGATTCGAGTAAATACATCCCGGTATTAATTCCTCAAGAATATTATGCAAGCTCAGAGCACGGAATAAATCAATACGAGTATGTAAATTAGATCAAAGAGAAATTTTAAGGGATTTATTCACTGCACAGATGAAAAAACGTTTACTTGATTTAAGACTAAAAAAATTACTTAAGAAATTATTTTTTTTTATTAATTAATTTGTTAAAATTTTTACTTTTTTGCTAGAGGAAATATAAATTTTTCTTAGAGTAATTTTTTTGGACAAAATTTCGCAAGTTTTTTTTTTTCTAAATTAAAAAAATTTCGGTAAATTTTTACAAGTGGAGTCAAACATTTTAATTTTTATTTTTTTCAACGAAATTTCTATTCAATTTTATTAATATATTTAGAAAAAAAAATTTATCCAAAAAAATGAGAGCCAAAATTTTTTCCAACTATTTTTTTCTTTCACGACATTTTTTATCATAAATTCGCCGTAAAAACAAGCATAATTTGAAAATGTTAATTTTTCAGCTAGTTATTGCCCAAAATGGGGTTGACCCTATGTGTAAATAATTACAAAAATTTTTTTTTAAATTAATTGTAAAAAATTTAATTTTTTGACACAATAATTCAAAAAAAAAAAAAAAAAAAAAAAAAAAATTGAAAAAAAGAACCACTAACAGGAAGTAAAAAAATGGAAGAAAATTTTATTAGCAAGTACTGCATTAAATATTTAAATGGAGTTTTACGTCTATAGATAATTGCAGGTGTATCAGGTTGATAGAACTCATTGAAACAACACCCAAGACAGCAGAGTGAATTAAAACTAAACATCCAAGTGCATAACTTGGAGAATAGAAGGCATAAGGAGTAAACGAGACAATGAGCTCGAAAGTAAAATGGTTAATGGTTAATGTGTAAGAAACGATGGCCGAAGAGAGGGAACTGTTTTAGCTTCAAACAGGTGGAAGTTGGTGTGCGCGTCGTTGGATCAATACACGCCAGTTTGATGGAGTAGAGACCAGCTAACGAGAGTGTGCCAGTACTATAGGTACACTGTACACTGTACGCGGTACTAGCGAACTAGAGAAATTGAGATAGGAACTTTGTAAGAACAGGTTGGAGCATAAAGACCCTGTATGCTGGTACACTGCATCTATATACGTGATGTGGATAGTGTAGCTGGAGCTTTGGAGTAGTCGACAAGAAGCACCTTCAGCTTCAGCTTGAGCTTCAGCTCCGGGGAAACCTTTCCACAAATTACTCATTTTTTTATCTTTTTTTCATCCACAACTTATTCTTTGCTCTTGCAGGTCTTCCTTTTTTTATCTTCAGTACTTCCTTTCTATTATTCCATTCCCCACAACCAGCTTTCTCCTCTTTTCTTCTTCCTCATTTTCAGTTGCCAGCAGGTAGAATATTGACCTGTTAAAAATACTACATCGATCTGCTACTTAACTCGACTCTTGACTCATCTCATCCCCGTTTTATTTTTAATTCTAGCTATTGTATGTAGCTACTGTATCGTCTCATAGCGAAATTTTATTATAACATGTTTTATTTTGTCAAATTCAATTTTATAATTCAATCTTGAGATCAAGCAAAATTAGCCAGTTAGTTTTGCAGTTTTAGGTGCTTAAAAATTGTTTTCATTTTATCTAAATTATATTTTTACCGTCGAATATAATTCTTAATTATTTTTATCTTAAATTTCTTTAATTTAAGCCATCATTTTTCCACTTTTAATGATTTTTTTATTTTATTTTGTGACTACAAATTTTGAAAAAATTTTTTTTTTAGCTTTTAGTGTCTTACAATTTTTCAGTTATATAAAATAGTCAAAATTTATTAAATTAATGATAAAATTTAAACAATTATCTTTCATTTAAGCTATTAGTTCACTTTTAATGATTTTTTTAATTTATTTTGTGACGCTAAAAATTAAAAAAAATTTATTAATAAATATCTTTTTAGCTTTTATTGTCTTACAATTTTTTAACCTTACAAAATAGCTAAAATTTATTGAATTAATTGTTAAATTTAAACAATTATCTTCCATTTGTTCACTTTTAATTTATTTTGTGACTCTAAAAATTTATTAACAAATATCTTCTTAGCTTTTGTCTTAAAATTTTTTAGCCATAAAAAATTTATTAAATATAAACAATTATCTTAAATTTTTTGGCTTTTAAAATTAAAAAAAATTTATTCAATAGCTTTTATTAAAAATTAAAAAATATTTTTATTATTAATTATATTAAAAATTTGTTAAATAAATTTATCTATATATGAATAGCGCTTTTAAAATATTTTATTCTCTTCCCTTCTCCAGCAAAATACTATTCCAGCTTTACCTCATTCCTCCTCCCTCGTATAATAACTTTATGATGTTTATATTGTCTGGCTATATATGATAATAATGCTCTATATTTATCCGAATCCGACGTATCGTTTTCTCGCGTCATTGAGAAGCGGGACACACTATATGCCTTGCCTCTTCCGGCGTTGCTCTCTCATTTTTCCTTTCATTTTTTCCTCTCACGGTTTTTTATCTTACTCTTGATGCGCCAGCGGCGCTTTATATTTTGCATTGGCTTCTGTTTTCTGGCACTGTACACTCCATTATATATATATACATATGGATGATAGTCGTTAGGCTCCACAGTGCATTCATGCAGCCAGTCCACGTATGCATATGGACTTCACTGGATAAGAGACACCTACATACACGTAATGCACAGCAGAATGATATAGCTATAAGTATGTGGTGTACAAGCACCGATACTATTGCTATGGCTAAGCACAACCGTTCCTTTATATTTGTGTGCATACTGGAAGCTGGACGGTTGCCAGAATAGTATATAAGAGATCATTTTCCAAATATTTGGATTAATTACCGGTCATTAACACTTACTGGAGTTAACGCTGATTTTATTTTATATAAAATTATAATATTATTTTTTTTTTATAAAATAATAATAACTAACAACCTTGCAGTCACTATACAAGCTATAAATAAATAAAATATTGCTTTCTTAAATAATGACTTTTGTTAAATTGCACTGTACTTTCTTAAATATTGACATTTTCAAAGATATAAGCTCATCCCGATGTTATACTCATCAAGAGCTTTCATTTGAGTACCCACATGCATTTTTGATATATTTTTCATATATACATATATATATATATATATATAATATATATAAATATATGAAAAATTGATGTGGGTACTCAAATGAAATGTCTCGATGAGTGTAACATCAAGATGAGCTTATATCTTTAAGATACAAAGTAATTTTCCATTTCTCTTAATAATATAGATAGTAATATGTCAGTTAGAAATTTTATTATTATTATTAATCTGAAATTTTCAATAATAATAATATTAATGTCAAGTAGTATTTAAATTTTAAAAATTATAAATGAAATACTCGAGAAATTATTGGAGCGTTAATTATCAAGAGGTTTTTTTGTAATTTTATGTTTAATGAACACTTGTTAATTAACGGCTGTTGTCAAATAATAATAATAATTGTACTGAGTATTTTTAGTTTATGATTTTTTTGTTTAACAATATAAAATATTTTTGTCCTTAATTAATAGTATCGATTTACACGGATGTATGTTTTTAGTGGATTGTTATATATTTTCGAATAGAAAAATATTTTCTCGTATTCAAAGCATGTAACTTTTATATCCACGGTATATTGAAAGTTTTTTTTTTTTTATCAGTCTTTTTTTGCTATTATCATTTGAAAGCAAATATGAATATAAATAAAAGTTGGGTCTTTAAGTATTCTAAAGAATAATATTTTCTCGTATATTCAATGCTCAATAGTCATCGATTCTCGACAGTAAAATCTCAGATCTCAAAAGGTTATTTAAATATTACTCTTTTTAGTTATTATTTGTATTAATAGTAGCGGTCATGCGTAACCACTACAAAGTCATTTATTATTATTATTTTTCTTATTATAAAATAGTTATAGAAAATTAAAATATCTTTACAATTTAATTTACTACTTAAAAATATCAACAATTAAAAAATGACCTTGTATCTTGTCAACTATTGACATTTAAAAAAAAAAAGCCCACCCTGACATTACACTCATCAAGAGCTTTAATTTGAGTACCCACATTAATTTTTTATATATTTTATATATTTATATATATGTATATATGAAAAATATATCAAAAATGCATGTGGGTACTCAAATGAAAGCTCTTGATGAGTCTAACATCGGGATGAGCTTATATCTTTAAACCCGTCAATATTTAAGAAAGTACAATGCAATTTAACAGCAGTAATTATTTAATAAAGCAAAATTTTATTTATTTATAATTAAAAAGTCACGGCAGTCACATAGTGACTGCAAGGTTGCTAGTAAAAATAATTTAACTAAACTAACATCTTACTTTACCGTGAAGTAAAATAAAAAAAGTTTAGCCATCAAACGTCTGAGTGAAGGTAACTTGTGTCTACACTTGATAAGTATTCAATAATTTACCTAAACTACTTGTAAATACCCTTAACTTTTAAATATATTCAAAAGTTGTATTCTTACAGCTCCCAGGAGATTTTTCAATCCCATTGTTGCTTTTTGCCGCTATAATAGTGTCTCAGTTTAATAGAGAAAGATATTTTAATGACATGTTTACATCAAACAATTACCGAGGAATCTTCACTTCCTTTTAATTTATTTATTTTTTTTTTTTTTTTAGCTAAAGAATAAAAAACGCATCCAAGGTCTTGAATATTCTTCAAGCTTAAAGCGTTTTAACTTTATTAAAAGCTCATTTGAACTTTTCCAGTAATATATATTTATATACGTAGATTTCTTCATTTTATTGATAATATATAAAATATATATTTATAAATAATAATAATCAACTATTATTTATTAATAATAAACAGAGAAGAGATAGAAGAAAAAAATTTAGAAATTAAAAAAAAAAAAAAAAAAATATTGTGCGTCGTAGACGTGGTCGCGCCTGCGTCGCAATATTGAATCCGAAAAGTAGTATCCCTACAGTACATCTCGACATCTAGCAAGCAACATTCTCGCCTCTCTTGACGTCGTTATCGTCGTGCTCTCCCTTATCCTCTTCGCCCTCTTCGGCTATACTATACTAGTATGGCCACGCTGCTGTAGCCTATCTATCTAGCATGGATCCCCAACCCCAACCCCATCATCATCCCCTGCTGCCTTAAATTCTATTTCATTCTCTTGGTTCCAGTGTTGCATAGTACAACAACGTCAACACGAGAATGTTTACTCTCGAGCAAATCAACTTGGGGTAGAGGCGACGACGCTTCACTTTGCCCAATCGATTTGCCTAACTCTCTGCTACTCTTACACAGAATCAAACTCTGGCCTTAAAACTCAACCCGTGTCTGGACTCCAGAGAGTCATTCAGATAAATTTACTTTCACGTTTTATTTCTTCTTTACCTTTTTTTTAAAGGTCTCAATACTTTCGATGGAATAATGTTTACGGTTGTAAGTACGTAGTAAATTTAAACAGACGGATCCACTACTACTCTTTCATTCACTTTATTTTTCACGTTGCATAATCGAGGTTGACGAACGTTCAAAGAAGTCGTGTGTTTGTCTTATCCAGTATGTCTATTTATCAAACCTTGACACGTCTCAGAGGCTTTTATTGCTTGAAGGAGATGAGCTTATATCTTTAAAAATTATTCAAAATTCAATTTTTTTTTTTGTCAATAAAATATTTTTAAATAAATAAATAATAGTAATAAAAAATTATCTTTTAATTTTTCAAGTTAACAAATATGAATTTTAATTAAAGATTTTCAATATTCTTTTTAAAAAAAAAAAAAAAAAAAGTCAGAAGAATAAATATTTTAAGAATATAAAATTAACTAAACAAAACTCTTGACTATTATATTAAACCTTTTCTATTTCTTCTCAGTAAAAAATTCAAACTTAAAAAATAATACCCTGAAATCTCAAACACTCTTTAAATGCAAATGAGCAAGAAAATATATTTTAAAATTAAACAACGGACATTCCTTGAGTTTCATAATAACACACAAAAAAAAAATATAAGTATATAATTATAAAAAAATTTTTTCTAGTACCTAAAACTATTTAATTACTAAAATTACAGTGCAACTAAGTGGGCATTATCAATTAGCAGCACGCTTGCAAAAAAAAAAAAAAAAAAAAAAAAAAAAAAAAAAAATAAGATAATAGCAATCTGACAATAAGGAAGAAACAAAAAAAAAGTAAATAAAAACATGGCTGTTTTGTTCTTCAACTCTTTGAATTATCTTTCACTGTATCAGGGACAAACTCACAAGTGTGACGTATGCATGTGATATTATGTGATGTACACTTACATGAATATTGTATACAAAGTACGTATGTAATATAATGTACTGGAGTGTTATAGAGACAAGCGGAGAAGAGATGCTCAACAATAGGAAACTTTGGGTGCGGTCGTTAAATACTTGTATCATATATATACAGTACGGCTTAATGTATATGTCTATATCATATTATGGTGGTTGTTTACGCTGCGTTCGTTGATGCAGGACAGTATGATTAGAACGGAATAAATTAGATTAAGGTTGTGACGAACAAAGGCTTTAAATTATCATATACATTGAAATATATAAAAATTTAATCCGTTTAGCTCGAAATAATGTTACAAGTGGTTGAGAGATATTTTTTTTTCCATTCAAATTCTTTTAAAATAGACTGAGAAGAAATAAGAAAATAAAATTTTTTATTTTTATAATTATTAGTTTCTATTTTAATGAATTTTATTTATTAAACTTCTTCTTGAGTTTTAAAATTACTCTGATAGAAGAATTTAGCAAAATTATTTATTTTTAAATTAAAAATTTATAAAGTTGGATTTTTTTAAAAATGTTATTTTTTTGCTGAGAATACTTTATTAAAATTTTCTCTAAAAATAACTATTTTTTTCATTTGAGTACCTACATCAATTTTTCATATATTTATACATATGTATATATGAAAAATATATGAAAATGCATGTGGGTACTCAAATGAAAGCTCTTGATGAGTGTAACATCGAGATGAGCTTATATCTTTAAAAATGTCAATATTTAAGAAAGTACAGTGCAAAAATCTAAGAATTTTTTTTTTTTGTAAATCAATTTTTTTTTTTTTAATTTGCACTTGAAGATTTCTTATAATAATTTTTAAAATTAATTTAATAAATGAAATAATTGATTAATTAATAAAAAAATAAATAACCAATTTTTTGTAGAAAAAAGCAACTGCATAATATCTAAAAATAAAAAACTGGGCTCTAAAAAAGAAAAAACTTAAAGTTGTATAATTTTAATAAATCCTTTCTGTGTAACTAAAGTTAAGAGACTTATTTAAGATTTAAGAGTCAAGTTTAAAGTCTTTGTGTTAAATTATTTCTCGGTCTTTACGTTACACGTTTTTTTTTTTAACAATTTAGAGTGGTATACCGAGCGCGAAGAAATCACTCGTGTGGAAATATTAACATTAGAATATACACACGTTTATCTATATATATTCATATCCCTACGACGTGAGTATAAAAACATGCAAGAATATTCTTCCCACGCGTACTATTTTATAACGAGGCGACTCGAAAGGCCGCTACACCACCGCATTAAATTCGTTGTAATAATTTATAATAAAGCCTAAAAAATGTTGTAATAATTGCTATCATAACAATGATAATAATTAGATTAATTAGCAGTAATTGAGATAATTCAATTACGATGGTGATTTTTTGTGAAGAAAAGATTTTTTACTCGTTGAATCACGGGAGGATTGTCGGATTGAAAGAAAAGTACTAATGTATAAAAGACATTTTAAATATGATACCTATTCAAGTGAAACGAGGATTGTTCTCATTCTTTTCATTTTATTATTTCTCGGATTTCAAACTGGAGAAGTAGACCACATGTCTATTGCCGATTTTTTCAAGTTATTGTTCTATAATTTTTATTTTCTTGATCCTAAAGTTAATATCTTTTAAATTATTCATTTAATTTTTATTTTTAGATAGTTTTTTTAATTATCATGTGATTTAATAATTTTTTTCAATTGGAGTAATTTTATAAATTTAATTTATCATTATTATTTTATAATTAAAAATCAAATTAATTTTTTATCAAGACCGTAAAAAATTTTTTTTAATTTCTTCAATTAAAAAATTATTTTTATATTTATATTTGTGAGTTTTAATAATAAAAAACTGACAAATGTCCCCGGAACTAAAAACAGGAAGTAATACTCCAAAAAATTTTTTATTGCTTGATAATTACAATTTGGTCAACAGTATAATTAAAATAGCTATTGTAGGTGACAAAGTTACACCTAATAATTCCATTTAAAATTGATATAATATAAAAATTAATGTTACATTTCAATAATTAAATGCAATATTTTCAATTTTTTTTTAAAATGTACCCGCCAGTACCTCAATCAATTTTTTATTAATTGCATTAGACAATGATAATGTACTTTCGATGTCAACAAAGAGGGTAAAAAAAATTCTCACCGTAAAATCGGTATGAAAGTTAATGTAAGTAGAATGTTAAGTAAAAATATAAAATAAGCTATAATAAAAAATAAGCCGGATAGTATTCAGCGTAGCGTGACTCCGGTGTTCCTCAACTTCCGGCAGCCCGCGCCCTTCTGCACTTAGAACAACGAACATTCTTATATCTTACAGATATGTGTTCATATATATATATATGTTGTCTTACATTAGGACCCAAAGGTTATAGCCTTGGTCAAGGTAGCTCTCAACCGCACGACCGTAAACTTAAAACGTACGTTTTATTTGCTTGGCGAGTGGAGGGATTAAATAACAATATATAATATATATATATAACAATATATGGAGTGGATTGGAGGAAACTCACCCTCCGCTCTTATCTCTAAGCTCTGACTGTTGAAGGTATTTATAAATAAAGGAACTTAGTTATTACCTCTATCCACACATTTATATATTTATATATATTATATATTATTCGTTAAATTCCAGGGCGATTCTGGCGTCTTATTGTTTTCAATTAGACTCAATGGACTCTACTCAGCTCAGCGAAGCCTTAAATTTTCCCACGTACTTACTGACTTTACCAAGTTCTCATGATTATTTTTATGCATATCTAACATGCAAAAAATTACTACTGACACTGAAAATATATATTTTAATATTCTAGTTCATTTTACTTTTAATTAGTGCCATTATTATTTTTTTTTAGCTAATAATTTAATTAAATTATCCTTTAAATTTATTCTAATTCATTTAACTTGATTTAAAAATTTTATTTATTAAAAACAATTAAATTATTTTGAGATTTTTTTTCTTGAGTCTAATTTATTTTTTTATCAGTTTAATTAAAATTAAATTAAAAAAATTAATATAAATAGAATTATTAAGTGAAACTTTGTGACCTACAATAGCTATTTTAATTATACTGTTGACCAAATTGTAATTATCAAGCAATAAAAAATTTTTTTCCAAGTTTTACTTCCTTTTTTTAGTTCTAGGGACATTATTAAAAATATTTATCAGTTTTTTTTCATTAAACTTAACAAATAAAAATAATAACGCTTGTGAGGATGCAATTATTTTTGGAAATCAAACTAACTCAATAATGAAAATAACGATCCATTGGTTTTTGGCTTTAAGCTCATCAACTAAATTGGATTTTAGTTTATTTTTTATTAGATTTACCTGAACATTAGATAATTCTGTCTTTTCACTTTTTAAAGTTTTTCATTTCTTCTTCTCTATTTTTTTTTTTTAATGCGGACAAAAAGAAATGTTATAACTTTTAAATAACATTTTCTAGTGCACTAAAAGTTGAAAATATGTTTTTCTATAATTTAAAAGCTATTTAACTTTATAACTGCAAAGTTTATAGAGAACATCTTCTTTTTTTTTTTATAAACTTCGGAAGTAAATACAATTTTTTATTTGGATAAAAATATTTTTCGCTTCGGAAGAGAAGAGTAAAAAAAATTGGATTTTTTTTTTTTAATATTGGAAAACGGGAATCCTATTAAAAATCCTTTTTTTTTGCAGTTTTACGATACGTTGTAAGAAAAAAAATTAATCTTGTTTATCAATATATCTACAAAGTGTAAAAAATGTTTTCGTACTTCAAGCTCGGATAAGTTAATACCGATTTAAATTCGATAGACTCTTTATTACGATTCCGGAGTAAATTTGTTGACTTTATTAGCATAGATAGACATTTTTTTTCTTTCTTTTTTTGCATTCCAAACGAATAGTAATGGAATTAGCTTTGATGAGAAAGTAAACATAAAAGTTTACTCTGGATAACGAAGTACGTACGTAAATAAAAAGTTACCGTTTAAAAACTAAAGCGAAGAACATTTTTAATAATTAATTGATGAGAATTCCAATAGAGTGACCCGTTTTTGTTCTACCAAATTTTAACAATCCCTCATTTTCTTATTTACTCCCATTTATATTAATAAAACTCTCACTGAAATTTTTATTACTCAAACGTACGCTTTTTTGATGATTAACTTTAGTTCATTTATTATTTGCGACTTTCTGATTTTATTCTATTTATTTCCAAGCGATTGATTGCCTAGATTTAATAAACGGATTGTTATATAACTCGTATATTCATGAATAAAAAAATTGCATATGAACTCATATGTAGAAAAATTTATACAGTGATTGATATATCGAATTTTAAATTACATTTTATAAAAAATTTTCTATTCAGAAGAAATTGTTTTATTATGATTTTTTTAACAGAATAAGAAAAATTTTTTCTCAAAGATAGTCATATGATAAAATCGGACTGCATTCGAAAATAATTTATCTCTAGATACATAATTAATAAATGACACTGTATCTCGTGAATTATTGAAATTTTTAAAGATATAAGCTCACCCCGACATTACAGTCATCAAGAGCTTTCATTTGAGTACCCACATGCATTTTCATAAATTTTTCATATATACATATATATAAATATATGAAAAATTGATGTGGGTACTCAAATGAAAGCTCTTGATGAATGTGACATCAGAATGAGCTTATATTTTTGAAAATGTCAATATTTAAGAAAGTACAGTGCAATTTAACAAAATTCATTATTTAAAAAATTAAAGAGAAGAAATTATTTAACCAAGTAATTTTTTCTCAGTGTAATTTTTAAAAAATAAAAGTTTTAGTAAGCTAATATTTGTTTTAATTAAATAACTTAGAAAAAAAAAAAGGGTAAAGATTAAAATAGTTTTATGGTTGATGACAGTAGCTGAATATTAATATGCACAGCGGAAAACTTGTTATTCTAAATATTAATTTACATAAAACTACAATAGCAACAACAGAGCCCTGGAAACTGGAAATTATTTTCATTTGCTATTTAACAGAGTTTAACCGCTCAAAGACACAACTTTAAAATAAATATTTATATACAATGCATGGAAGTATGTAACATTAATCGTGTCTCAATTGTGAACGTGATATGCATCGGATATAAATTCTTTGTCATCAATCCCAGACTGTTAATAATTTTTTTAAAATTACAAAGAAAAAAAATCAAGAAAAAAATTTTTTAAGTTCCTTAAATTCAAACAAATAAAAAAACAAGAAATTCTTGGCAATATTTATCAAATATTTTGTAAAATTACGATGAAAACTTTTAGCAGTACATACAAATAATATACTTAATAAATATTTATAATGGCACGTGGTTTTAAATAAGCGAAAGTGAAGAAAATTTTAACTAAGTATATATTTCTTCATTTAGTATTACTTTAGCGAGTCATTAACGTAATTACATTCAGTAAAATTACCTTCTAAGTTTGTGTGTTTTGTACAAAAAAAAAAAAATATATATATATATATATGTAATTTTTTTTTAATTAAATTTATTGAAGATAAATAAATAAAAGGATATTTCTTCGGAAGAATAGTTCAAATAATGACGAACAAATCGATGTTTTGTCAAGCGTAATAAACAATTAAGCACGCTTAATTTTTATTTCATTAGCATAATTGCTTAATTAAATAAATTGCAATGTTGGTGCGTACATGCTAAGAGCCAGAATACTAATCAACTATCACTTTAATCATCCACGTACCACCAAAGCTGGATTCCATTGAAAAGCTTTTAAATCCTTTACAATTTAATTAAAAAGTTTAAACTTTGAAGCTCACTAGTCGCTTCAGTACTTTACTAGTTCTTTTAACGGATGAGAAAAAGCTTGAATCAAAAAAAAAAAAATATATATACATGTAATTTTTTTTTAATTATATTTAT
Source organism: Cotesia vestalis (assembly GCA_000956155.1). Lineage (NCBI taxonomy): Eukaryota > Metazoa > Arthropoda > Insecta > Hymenoptera > Braconidae > Cotesia > Cotesia vestalis. The sequence continues at coordinate 36,722 of JZSA01001361.1, forward strand.
TGAAGATAAATAAATGAAAGGATATTTCTTCGGAAGAATAGTTCAAATAATGACGAACATATCGATGTTTTGTCAAGCGTAATAAACAATTAAGCACGCTTAATTTTTATTTCATTAGCATAATTGCTTAATTAAATAAATTGCAATGTTGGTGCAGTGAAAAAGTATATATTATCTCAGGGAAAGAGAACAGGTCATTGTAATTACACGAATCGTCAAGGAGAAAATATTCTAGTCATTCTCTATGCACTTTTTTTATTTTTCTTCAAAATAATCTTTCTTGTTGGCTTGAAAAAGCTCAAATTCAAGTCAAGACCTTTGCAATGACACTAAATTTCACTAAAAAAACCGATTTTATCATATAACTATCCTCGACACAAAATTTTATAATATATATAGATTTAAAAATTTATAAAATTGTTTAAAAAAATTAGTTTTGAAAAAAATAATTATTTTATTCTATCATCGTTTGAATCAGCAAGAATTTAGTGCTGATAAACTAGTTTTACGATAAAAAGATAACGTGAGATATCGTTCAGTAGAGCACAAGTTGCAGACGAGACTGTAATGAATACAAAATAATAAAAATTACATTTAAATGGAAACCCGAGCTAAAATATTTTACAAGCTTAGGATAATTAGTAAGTCGAGTGAATAAATAATAACAATAAATAAATAAACAATTATGTAATTAACAGAATTATTTGTTGAGGTGAAAGTAGCACGGAGGATTTATTTGTTTAACTGTGGGTATTTTTGTTGTTGCAGATGGAGACAAAGATGTCGAGGAAGATGGAAATAGAAATACACAGATCGATGAGAGTGCTCAGAAGACACTGGAGCAGTCTCAGCAAACAACGCCAGGTAAATTATAAATTACAAAACACCAAAAAATTTTTACTTTTTTTTAGTGTTTACTCGAGCAAGCTTATTAATTAGCTGAAACGCTGCAGTTTTTTAATTTCGCTTTGTCATGAGTTGAGAATTTGGGTCGAAAAGTTTAATAATTAAAACAGAAAGAATTTTTAATAATAAATTTCAAAGTTTAAAAAACAAATCTCTATGAAATAATTTGCATTTTAAAAATTTATTTTCAATATTAAAATTTTAGTCAATATTTTTCAAGTTTAAGCTTTTATTAATATATAATAAAAATTATTTCTATATGTATAAAATAAAAAAAAATTTTCGTGACCTAGATTCGAACCCGGAACTTTTGTGTCACAAAATCAAAAGTCTACCATCAATTCTACGGCTCAGAAATTTTATTTTTACAGTATATATATTTATAAATTATCAATTAAAAGTATTATTTTGAATTTTTTACCTTTAAACATTAATTAAAAATTAATTTTTATAATATTGACACTATTTATCTTGGCAAAAAAAAAAAAAAAATATGATTTTTTAGAAAATAAATTTGAATACTAAAAATATATTTTTATCAATGATCAATTTATAATTTAATAATATAATTAATTATTGTATTAACAATAAATGAATAAATAATTACAGAGCAAAAAAACTTTATTAAAAATTTACCAAAAAAATTTTTCTACTAAAAAATCAATATTATTTTAGATGTCCAGCAACGTTACCTTGTAGAAACAATAACAATGACCACCGTAACAGAGCGCCGCATAGTCCGAGAGATCAGCGAAGACAAAGGTCTAACCACCGCAATAACCAACAGCAGCCCTGACTCAGAGCTGATGCCATTCAAGCTGAGCAGCTCGTCCCTAGTAACCAACAGCCTGAAGCCTAACTCAGCCGTGCGGCAGCTGTTCCCTAACCCCAAGTTCATCTCGCCGCCTCCCGCGCTCTCCAAAGGGATGTCGCTGTCCAACGACGAGACGGACAGCGACTCAGAAGCCCAGAGGTACCTGGTGACCACCGAGAGCCTGCGACTGTTCGACTCAGTGAAGCGCGCCAAGATGGCGGGATCCCGCAGCGACTCTTCAGAGAGCGACTCGTCGACGATAAAGCGCACCATCGAGCGGAACGCGCTCCGGAGGTCGCTGGTCTGCAAGTACGACACTCTCACCAGGAAGAAGAACCTCATGAGCAAGGACGTTAGTCTGGAAGAGCGGATCCGGCAGCTGACCTGCGTAGATCCCGAAGAAGACACCACCTGCGACAGCGCTTCAGACTCTCTCTCCGCGGAGCAGAACTCTCTCCAGCTCGCGACTCAGGGCCAGGACTTGCAGGATCTCCCGGCCCGGACCTCCCCCAACGGCGAGGAGAGACCCTTGGGCAAGGCCAGAGACTGCCCAGAGCACTCTCCTTCTCCCCCTTTGCACCACCATCATCATCACCACCACTACCATCATCATCATCACAACCCTTCGACCTACAAGAAGATCACCGATCTGTTCGGCCAGAAGAAGATCGACAACATGCCCGACCTGGGCCTTGGAGACCGCTCCAGTCCCAAGACCTCGACCTCTAAATTGAACAGCGACCGGAAACAATTCCTGGCTAGCTTGGCTCCGCTGTCCTGCGTCGCTAACTCGGGAATTGATGGAAATGACTACTACCAGCTGTCCTCAAAGATTTCCAGGGACTCCGTTGGCTACGCTTCGGATTCTTCCTACAGCTTGGAGGACATTGAAGCCGCGCTTAGGGGAGATGAACGCAACGGAAAAACTCCAGGCCCGCCTGACGTCACCAGAGGAACTCCCACTGGAGTAGGTCCGGACTCTTCCGACGCTACTACTGATGAACTGCTGGCTTTTGTAGAGCAGGACAAGTCCCGGACTGAAAGGCTCAAGCGCAGGTATGACACCGAGGATAAAGAGGACAAAAACGCGGTTGATGAGGATGATGATGAGCTCAATGACTATGGGTTTAACAGAAGGCCCGCTGTTCGCGGGATCAAGCCACAGTTTGAGTCCAGCGAAATTGTCAGGCAATTGAGGTACAGAACTATTCCTGCTTCCATTGACAAGCGGCAGGCTTCTTGGCCGTATTATGACACTGATAATCATCATCTGGAGAAGAGGGTCACTTTTACCTCGACTGCGGCCGCCGCTGCCGTGGGGGTGGGAATTGGCGTCGGGGTTAATGTTGAGCCCGATGAAATTAGTCTCGCGACTTCTAGAGACTCGACGATTAATCGGATTAATACTATGCAGAGACAAATTGATGATATTTATCAGACTATTGCGGAAAGCGCGCTCAGTATTCAGGGAACTTTGGACAGGGGCTCGTATTTGGAGAGCACGCTTCCGAGGGGAGTTTCTTCTAGGATTCCCGTTGTTCCTCCGCCACCTTTACCGCCCGGGGATTGTCATCGGTATCAGGATGCTAAGGTTGGTTTGGTTTTAGTTTAAATTTACTTTTTTATTTATTTTGATTTAGGTGTCTAGAATACAAAAAAAAAAAAAATAGAAGAAATAATTGTATTTACTTTTTTAGTTGAAATTGAATTTTACTTCTGAATTATTGATTGCGGGCATATATATTTTACTCTATGTTCGTTCAGTATAATAGAAATAGCACAATAAAGCTCACTTTGTGGCCTGGTCTGATAAAATAGGCTCTCTAATAATCGAGTACTTATAATACACTTCTCAACCTTTTGATCAAGTATAACTATTTTCCACTTGAGAAATTTTTAACTAGCAATCTGCAGTCGCTGTGTAATTTCATTTTATATATTTTATCTAATGTTGAAATTAAAAAATATCTTTTAAATAAAAAAATTAATATGAATGGTTCAAAATTTTTATATTATGGCGAAAATATCTGTCCTATAAAAAATTTTTTTAAATAAAAATTGTTAAAAATTGAATTTTATAAAAAAAATGCTTTTTTTATTTAAATTTAAGGAGAAAAATTCATTATAATCAAAAAATTTGAATTTTTGATTATAAATCTTGATTTTGGGATTACAGCAAAAATATTGGTTTTTTTTTTTAAATTAAAAAAAAAATTTTTTTTTGCCTCAAAAATTTTTGCCCTAAATAACGCAAAAAATGATTTTTTTCCAGACGGGAGGAGCCGGACACTTCCAAGAGAACCCTCGAATGCGAATGTCGAGCGACATGCCAATGTACAGCACGCTGAGCAAGCCTCGCCGAGCAGTAGCGATCTCGAACTACCCTTGCGGAGTGGTTCCAATCGAGAGCAGCACCAAGTGCTACCGAACGATGTACTTGGTGCCGTACAACGGCTTATCAGACCCGACGTACCAGAACATCCAGCGGATTCTGCCTCCGCACTCTTCAGCGAGCTACGCGGACCACATCGAGCGGTACCCGTACCCTCGGAACGTAGAAGGGGACGGAAGCCAAGTGCCTCGGTACTACCCCCGAGCTGGAGCGGCCGGCTCCAGCGGCGGACCCGGAGGAGCCTCAGGACACGTGACCCCGGCGATAGTTCCGCCTCCGCCTCTGCACCTGCGCCTGCAGCCCGAGGACATGGGGTTCAACCCGGGGCCGGGCGTGGGCATGCAGACGATCCTCCAGCACCAGCACATCTCCCAGCTGGCCACCTACAACGTCCAGTCGGTTCCAGCGTACACGGTGATGGCCCCGTCCAGGCCGGGGTACCCCTACCCCGTCCATCCCCGAGGCAGCGTCGAGGGAACTATCCAAGGCCAGCTCCAGCCTCAGTCTCAGTCCCAGACCGGCTCGCTGCCCCCGACGATGACCACCAACACTGTCGCCAGCGGCTTCAATGGAAATAATCACCTCGCCTGCACTTCCTCGTCCTCCTCGACTTCCTCGGCCTTGTCTTCGCCCACCAAGACTCCAGCTGGCTCCAACTTGTGCTCCACCGCCGAGAGGGGAGTTCCCGAAGGCGCCGCCAGTGCTCCGGCTCATGATTTTGTCTCCCAGGCAAATAACGTCACGTATGGTCATAATGTCCCTCCGCCTAACACTCAAAATTCAGTCTACTATGCTATGAACGTCTGAATTATTTTTTAGTTGTGTAGAATACTCGGGTAAATACTTCCTTCCTATTGTATGACGATCATCATGATGATTATCGTTGCTATTATGTATTATTTAAATAATCTCTCATGTAATCAACTTTCTATTCTTCTGATTTTATTCTAATCTCTCTCTCTCTCTCTCTTTCTGGTTTTCTGTCTGGCTGTTGAAAGTTTGGGACTTCATTTGCGGGAATTATTATTGGGAAAGAAAAAATTTTTTTTTAATTAAAAATACTGTTTTAAAGAATTAAATCTTAAATCAAGAAGAAAAATTCTTGAATTAAGTAAAATTAAATTAAATTAAGAAAAAATTCTTATTTAAAAAATTGTTTTTATTAATTTAAAAAAAAATTTTTTGAACCAAGAATATTATTTAAAAATATAAGATCATTTTAAATCAAGAATAAAATTTTTAATCTGGCAGAAAAAAATTTAATTATATTAAAAAATTAATTTTTTATCACTTTTATCCAAAAAAAGTCCTCTTACATTAAAGTTTAAAAATTTTCTCCTAGATTTTTGACTCCAAACTAGATCGCAAAATTTTTCTAAACCCATAAATTTTCAACAGCACAGATCTGTCTCTCGCAAACACTAAATTAAAAGCGAAAAAAGGACTGGAATAATATTTTTTATGATCGTCAGTGGGAAGTTTGAGCGTAATGTGGGAAAGCGGGTTATCTTTGGCGCACAGACTAGCGATTGCATGTGTGCATGTGTCCCGGCTCCCTTACCAGCATCACCGCAATAGAATGTTCAGTTAAAATGAGAATCGATACCACCGCAAATGTTTTTAAATTTATAATTGAGTGCCGGGATTTATTGTAAATAATTGCTAACAGGGATTAGATTTTTAGTGTGAGGTCTGGGCTGGAGATCATCACGGAAAAGGGAAACCACCAATACCGTTTATATATATCATGCTTTTGTTTTATCGATAATATATGTAATATATAACCGGGAAATTAAACCGAGGCTCTGACGTCTAAACTATTGACTTTAGGCATCAGGTTGTAACTTTTTTTATATTGAAAATTTTATATTATATTGTTGATATTATTGTATGTAAAAAAGTTTCTCTATAAATAGAGTTTTAAATACCAAATCAATAGTTTACCGCAGAATTATTATTATTATTATTTTTTTTTTCTTTAAGATAATTACTCCGGGGTATTATTAATTTTTTTCTGGCTCTAATTGAATGCAATAAAAAATATTTTTAAATTATTTATAACAGCTCCAAAATTTTTTCTGCAAAAATTAAAAATTAAGAGTTCTAATTTTTGATATTGCAGCGAAGATTTTGGTCCGATAAAAAATTTTTTAAACCAAAATTGTTTAAAATTTAATTTTACAAAAAAAAATTTCTTAAAAATTAAATTTAAAAAATTTTAATTAAAAAAAAATATTTTCGCCGTCATAATAAAAATTTAAACAATTAATTTTGCATCAAAAATTGTAGCCCTCTAATTATTAAGTATAAGATCAAAAATTTAATTAGTTTTTATTAATTAATTTTAATTATATATAATTTTTAATTATTATCACAAGAACGTATTTTTAAAAAATTAATTTTTTAAAAATACGTTCTTGTGATAATAATTAAAAATTATATATAATTAAAATTAATTAATAAAAACTAATTAAATTTTTGATCTTATACTTAATAATTAGAGGGCTACAATTTTTGATGCAAAATTAATTGTTTAAATTTTTATTATGACGGAAAAAAAAAAAAAAAAAACTCGTTGATATTCAGTACTTGATGCGGAAGTTTTAATGTAATTAACGTACGTAACACTTGCGTCTCGGAAAATCCATATATTTTTGTTGGAATGTATAATAATTAATAATTGATAATAATAATTATTATTATTAATTATTTTGAAATTTAATTAATTACTTATCAATTGACCTACTGATATATATATTATAATATATAAATATATATAAAATGAATATATGAAGAAATAGTTTTTTAGTGCGAAGACTTTTGACTTTACAGAATTAATTAATTAATTAATAATATTGATACTTAATAAATCTGTATTGATAATTATAATGATATATATTTCAATAACAAAACAATAACCAAAGTCGTAGAGCTGTTAGTTGTTGTTGTGATACCTAATGTTTTCATCTATAGAAGCTGTAGATTAAGCCAAAATGGTATTATAAACATAAATAATAATTTTAAATTACGCAGATTAGGCGAAGAAAAAAAAATTAAAGCCTTGTTCAGTATTTTGTCGGTATTTAATAAATTAATGAGGATGATATTGATGATTGTTCAATTTTTTAATATTAAAAATTTAGAATTGTTATTGAATGACATGTTTATCATATTTTGTTTTTTTAATTGTAGAAATTTAGATTTTATGTCAAGGCTTTTTCAAGCGCCCTCTATTTTTCGCGTACACTCTTGCCTTTAGATTTATTTTTCAAATTTCTTCTTATTTTTTGGAAGAAAAATTCTTGAATTAAGTACGAATTTTTTTGATTAATTTTAAAGAACAATTTTTTAATCAAATGTATGATTTTAAAATATGAGATTATTTTTAATGAAGAATTTTATTTTTAAAAATTAAATATTTAATTAAGAAGAAAAATTCTTGAATTAAATAAAATTAAGAAAAAATTGTTTTTATTAATTTAAAATAAAAATTCTTGAATGAAAAATATTATTTTAACATTTTTGAACAAGAATAAAATTTTAAATCAGGCAAAAAAAATTTTTTCAGTAAAATTTCAAATTTCTTCTTTTTTTTTAGTCACAAAAATTCGGAATAATTTTTATTTAAATCTTTGCAATGTCAAGATTGTATCTGATATTATTTAATTTAATTTTAATATTAATTAAATAAGAGAGTGATGTTTTGAAAGTGGAGGAAGCGTTTGGAATCGCCTTAATGATTAGAGTAGATGTTTAACTCAAAAATTTATGTATCTGTTAACGCGTAATGCTGTGTAACGAGTAATGAGTTAAATAATTAGTGTATGAGTATGAGCAATTGGAATATTACTGTATTAATTGACGTATTAAAATTAAATTGGTAATTAACGTGGGAGGGCTTTAAACATTGAAGACTGCAATAATTACAACTCTGGCCTACTGATTAATATATCTGATCCGTAATTAATGACTAGACTACATAAAAAATTGTCCTAGAATTTTAAGATGTCTGTGTAATGTCTAGATATATAATATATATAAATATATATATGTAATTTATGTAAAAGTTTAATTTTGTTCAATTGTAGAGAATGCGTGGATTATTGTGAAAGATATATAATAGATTATTTATTATTGAGATGAAAAAAAATGAATAATGCGAAACGTACTCTCGTACCTATGGAAAAAAAGATCTTTGTTGATATCAATTAATTGTATTTATTTTATTATTGATTATAATTTATTATTAGTTATTATTATTATTAGGGTTAATCTATTTTTTTATCTGTTACCTCTCGTGGTCATTCCAAAGAATGGTTTTATTTGTTATAATTGTAATTATATATATTTATTTGAAAATTTGTTTTTTTATTTTTATACCTTCATTAATAATTTATTTTTTTTTAATTTTAAATTATTTATGGCAATTTATTTTTTTTTTTTTTTTTTTATTAAATTGGTAATTATTTTTGGCTTTTTTATAAGAAGAAATATTTTAATAATATTTCTTCTTCAAAAATTGTCTAGAAAAAAATTTCAGCGTCAAAGAAGAAAAGTTTAACCTTAAAAAAAATTAATTAAAATAAAGTTTGTAAGAATTTTTTCTTAAGAAGAAATATGAGCTGAAAATAATTACCTATTTAATTAAAAAGTATTAATTATATTTTTATTAGATTGTTTTATAAAAAAACCGGGTGCAGAAAAGGATGCACAAAAGATTTACAGGCCTTTTGCAAACTCGAATTATTGTAAAAATAATTTTAGAAGAAGAAACAAAATTATTAAACAAAAAAAAAAACAGTATTTGGGACCCTCCGTAGATTTAAATATTAAGAAATACAGTAGCCGATTTTCAATAGTCAGATTAGAGAAGAATATTTAAATTAAGATATTTAAATATAATATTATTAATAAATAAAAGAGAAACATACATTTAATTCTAGGGAATAGATCCGATTAGAAGTAAGGGATTGGTGTTACAAGGTCGTTGATCGTTGATGTAAAAGTGTTACGCGGTGAAAGGTTTTACGCTGCATTTGACATCAAAATACAAATACTAAGAGTGTCAATGGATTTAAAAGATTTTATAATTCTCAAGATGTCACCAGACTTCATAACAATAATAGTAATAATAAAAATGATTATCACTTACTTGGAAATAATTATCTGCGGCAATATCCATGAGACTCGAATCAGCTGACACCTGGCACTTTTTTTTAATTTTTATAACACAACACTAATCACAATAAAAAAATACTTTAACAATTTCACTGATAATTCTTTAACAATGTTTTAATTTTTTGCAATTAATCACGAATATAAAAATGGCTAATGTCCGTTTACTTCAGTGCGTCGTACTGAAGTTAGCTGAGAACTTTCAATTTTTTTTGCAACCAATTAGAATTCAAAAATTTTCACTAGTCATTGTTTCGTGTTGGTTAACTTCAGAGTCTTCAAAATTTAATACTGAAGTTAGCTGACATCTGTCAACTTTTTGAATTTTTATAAAAAAAAAATTTTTCAAATGTCAGCTGATTAAAAATAATTGATTTTTTCAAAAAATTTGTCAGTTGATTTTAATATTATTATATTGTGATCCTGAAGTTAGTTGACATCCGTCAATTTTTTTAATTTTTAACAAAAAAAATTCTAGAACTAAAAAAAAAGTGCAAACTTTTTAAAAATAATTACTTTTTACAAAAACAAAATAATTTCAAATGTCAGCTGATCGAAAATAATTTTTTTTTATAATTGATTTTTTATAAAACTCAAAAAGTTTGTCAAATGTCAGTTAATTTGAGTATTGTCATATTATGATCCTGAAGTTAGCTGACATTTGTCAATTTTTTATAATCATACTGAAGTTAGCAGTCAGCTGTAAATTAAAAAAATTTTTTTAACAAATTAATTACAATAAAAAAATTCTTCTAAAAATTTTCACTTGTAATTTTTATTAATTTTCACACGTGAGACTTTTTAATTAATTTCTTTTTTTAATAATTGCATAATTATAAAATTTTTAAATAATTTTTAATGTCTGCCAACTTCAGTGTCATTTTTTATAACAAATTTTTAACAAAAAAAATTCTAGAAATAAAAAAAAAGTGCAAGTTTTTTAAAAATAATTTTTTTTTCTAAAAATCAAAAAATTTGTTAAATGTCAGCTGATTTGAGTGTTTTCATATTGTGATTCTGAAGTAAGGTGACATTTGTCAATTTTTTGAATTTTTGTAATAAATTTTTAATAAAAAAATTCTGGAACTAAAAAAAAAGTGCAAACTATCTAAAAATAATTTTTTTTATAAAAAAAAAAAAATGTCAAGTGTCAGCTGATTTAGAAATTATTACATTTATAATTTTGAAACGTCAACGATCTGTCATTTGAAGAAGAACACAAATAATTTCTAGGTTATACTTACAAAATTATGTACGATAGTATTTATGAAACAATGTATATGTATTTGTACTGGGTGGGTATCGGTTGTTGTCAATTTAACGGTCTAATGAACTAAAGAGTTATAATAATAGTATTAAATAATTAAGTTTAAAGAGCGATTAATGTCGGCTATAATCTTAACGACAGTTTTATCAACTTTTTCTTCCGAGTATGAACATCCGATAATTACACGTACACACTTACAGTATTAAAGTTTTTAATGGAAGAAATAATAATTTAAAAAACATTTTAATCAGTAGAAAATTTAAATAATAATAATAATTCAGTATTTGATAATTATTACATAAGATAAATATTATTATTGAAAAGTGTATATTCTTTGTTCAGTATTCTGGAGATTTCTAATGTATGGAAACTGCCAAGCCAAGATGAATTACCCAAATTTTTTACTCCTCAATAATTAGCGTAAGATATTAGCAAACTAATATTATTATTATTATTGATCTGATTTAATCAATAAGTAAAAATACAGTGATGAATAATAAATATGGGATTAAAAGCTCTGTTAATTATTCATTTTCTTGGTTGAGGAGAATTTTTATTTAATTAATATTCATTATTTTATATTTATAAAAGGTTAAAATCGATTGCCAACGTGGGAAAACGTTTATAAATATTGAATTATCATTAGCGAGCTTTAATTTCATTTTAAAAAATACATAATGTACTGCGCATAGAATTATTTACCATGTATAACTTAATAATTTGTATTGTGCTTATCAGTAAAAAAAAAAATAATAATAATAAATGGTACAGGAAACATTTATAAAATAAAATTTTAAATTGCTCGTTGCAATGGCCAAATTATATAAAAAAATTGTATATATATACATATAATCAAATTGTTAAATTGACTAGTTATCAGTGTGTAAATAAACGCTTTACTCACGGATATATTTATTTTAATATTTCTTTTAAGTTTTTAATTACGAAAAGAAATTAATTTTTTTTTTTTGTAAAGAAATTTTTTATATTTTTAAAAATATCAATAATTAAGAAATGACCTTGTATCTCGTGAACTATTAACATTTTTAGAGATATAAGCTCACCCTGATGTTACACTCATCGAGACCTTTCATTTGAATACCCACATCAATTTTTCATATATTTTATATATTTATATATATTATATATATGAAAAATATATCAAAAATCCATGTGGGTACTTAAATGAAAGCTCTTGATGAGTTTAACATCGGGATGAGCTTAGATTTTTAGAAACGTCAATTATTATTATTAAATTTGTTCAAATCTTTAATTGCAAAAATTCAAAAAAATTTTTTTATTACTTGATAAAAATTCTAGTGAAGAAATTAATTAGACTTAAATGTAAAATTAGCAATTAATTTTTTTTTTAATACTAAATTTAACCATAAAAGGTCAATGGATAATAACTAGAAAGAATTTTTCGATTATCGATTTATTAAAAAATTCACATTAGTAACTTATCATTAAAAATGCCTTATTAATTTATTAAATATTTGAAGAATGTATGTACCAAGGATGATTACCATCCCAGGTTTAAAACCATTCACAGTAGGTCTTAGTTATTATTATTTACTTTTAATTCCATTATTATTAATTAATAATTATTAAATGTGTTGACATGATGATTCCGAAGATTCTTGCCTGCTTATACGTTCTAAGCAACTTACAAATGATGATAATTTTTTTTTTTTTTTCGTTTTAATATAATAGATTCGCCCTGAAGAAAAAAATTCTAGTTAAATTAACGATTTAAAAATAGTATTGTCTCTGTGATATTGATCCAAAGTAAATCACTCATTGTCTGAATAATTAAATTTATATTTGAATTTAATGATAAAAAATAATGATCGAAATCATGCAACTTGAGGTAGATATGACGCAACTCACAAATGCTCGCATGATTCAATCATAGATAAGTAAATTTAAAAAAATAATTTTATTTAAATAAATTCAAATTGTTTATAATTTTTTTTTTTTTGTCAATTTTAGGTAATTAAATCAAAAATATCTAGAGTTTTTGTAGCAAATTTGATGATGTTGGTTGTAACATTGCAAGACTTACAATAAACGGGCGCAGCAAGCCAATTTGAAGAAAAATGAGGTGTCTAAAACTCCCTACAAAATAACGCACTTTTTTCTTCTCACAACCTCAGGCGGTTCAAGCGCTGCCAAAATTGCTTCGTCAAACACATTCTTCAGCCCTTTCTAAAATTATTTTATTTTATTTTATTTAATATTAATATACTAAATACTTAATAAGCTTCTATAATTATTTTTTTACCTGAGTCAATGCACTACATTCCACGTATTTAACAGCTTTCAATTCTTTTGCCAATTTTTCACCCTGCTCTCCGGTAATTGGCTTTTGTTTATTTTTTGCGAGCTTTTCAATAGTCGCAGCATCATCTCGCAAATCTATTTGAGTTCCTACCAATAAAAATGGTGTCTTTTGACAGTGATGAGTAATTTCTGGTACCCACTGTAGATAAATATAAATAAATAAATATTATTTATAATGCATAAAAAAAATTTTTATTAATTATTTACAAGTGAGCTTTTTTCAGAAAATTTTAATATTTTTTTTTTTTTGAAAAAAAAATAAAAAAATTAATTAAGAAAAAAAAAATTAATTATTAGTTTAAAATATTATTTTACACCTTAAAAAAATATTTTTTAATTCAACTAAATTACTTAATTAATTTATTAATGTTTATTTAAGATTAAAAATTTTTTAATCAACTTAAAAAATTAATTATCACAAAAAATAGTCTTTAAAAAAATTAAAATATTTTTGATAAAAATAATAATAAATAAATTACCTTTTCTTTGACATTTTCAAACGAAGAAGGTGATACAACTGAGAAGCAAACTAAAAACACATCCGTTTGTGGATAACTCAATGGTCGCAGTCTATCATAATCTTCCTGACCTATCAGACAAGAAATAAAAAAGTAATTATCATCTTCACTTCCCTCTACTCTATAATAATAATTATTATTGATACTAATAACAATGAAAAAAAAAAAAAAAAAATGACATTTTTTTCTAATTTAAAATTAATTTAATTATTAATTTTTTAATAATACTAAATTTAGCAGTCAGCTGTTAATTTAAAAATTTTTTTTTAATAAATTAATTACAATAAAAAAATGCTTCTAAAAATTTTCACTTGTAATTTTTATTTATTTTTACATGTGAAACTTTTTAATTTAATTTTTTTTATAATAATTTAATTGTTATAAATGTCTAAAAAATTTTTTATGTCTGTCAACTTGTGTCATATTTTTTAAATAATTAAAATTATTTTTAATAATAATGACATTAAAGTTTGCTGTCATTTAACAAATTTTTTTTATTTAATTTAACAATTAAATTATTTTAAAAAAATTGCATCTTAAATTTCTACATGTCAATTTTTTTTCTTCTTTATTTTGGCCATAATTTATTTTTTTAAAAAATTATTAAATATCTGCTAAATTAATTTTCACTCAATATTATTATTGAATAGTTTAAAAAAAATTCCTGGAATGAAAAATAAAAAATTAATAGTTAAAAAATGAAGCGTAAAAAAAGTAAAAAAAAAAACTGAGCAGACATTAAGACGTCAGAGAAGACAATCGATGAATCTGAGATTTAAAATATACCTGCAGAACAATACCTGGATATTGAAGGATAATTACTCACACATATGCGCCTTATACCGGAAAAATTGTTTTTAGAGGAGCCATTTTACCTAATACCAATATCAAACTAATACCAATACCAATACCGTAGCAATGTACACACGTCTCTGCTCTTAATGAAACGGATACTTGTGAGCAGTAAGCACTGTAAGTAATGATTAAGGAATGTGGTATAAATTACATACATTACCTGTTTTTAGAGATTATTTGGATTATAAATATCTGGCCGAACAAAATCCAGGTGCTTTTTGTTTTAATGTATTTAGTATTTTTCCAGTATTAATGGTGATGATACCGTGTCACGCTAGTTGTCCACTAGTCACACACCAATATTACATATATACGGTGGGTACTCGCGAAAACGTACATGGAAAAATAAAAATCCAGAGAACTACTCACAACCAACTAACTGGGCGTCGTCAACAATTGCTGTCACTTATTCCAGGGATAGTTTGCTGTGTAGACGCTCTTCTGTGTCACTAAATTCCAGTGTAAAGAAGAATTTCACTCCAAGGACATCTGACAGATTTTATAAAATAAATTGTACTGCGCAGTCTGAAAAATTTAATGAAAATTAAGTTAGCCGACATTTAAAAATTTTTAGAATTTTTTTTTTATTAAAAAAATTTTCATTTGTAAAAAACTTCAAAAACTGTAAGTACAATTAAAAAAAAATATTTTTTAGTTACAATTTAATAATAAAAATAAAAATTTTTAAAATGACATTAAAGTTAGCTATCACTTGACAATTTTTTAATTTTCTTTAACAAAAAAATTTGTTCTAAAAAATTATTTTTAAAAAATTGCATTTTTAATTTATTAAAATTTCTACAAATCCATTTTTTTAATAACTTTTTTTTGCTGTAATTTATTTGTTAAAGAAAATTAAAAAATTGTCAAGTGATAGCTAACTTTAATGTCATATTAAAAAATTAAAAACGTCGGCTTACTTTAGTGTTGTAAAAATTTAAGACAGTTTTTTAATTATTAAGATGCCATGCTGGAATCAGCTGATTGCTGTCATTTTTTTAATTTTATTAGAAATAAATAAATAATTAGCACTGATCCAATTAAAAGGTAAGTTGTCATTAAAATTACACAACAATTATAGAATAAATTTATTTTTATGAATTTTACTGCAAGGACATCTGTCAGATGCAGCTTAACTTATTTAAATTCTGTCTGCCGCAAAAATTCATAACACGTGGCGCCACCTGCTGGTTACTTTTGAATTAATATTCTGAATATGTACCGGCTGATTGAATAAAGAATAAAATAGTGATATATATATATATATATAAAAAAATTTGAGCGAAGCTAGCAAAAGTGTGTTGTCATTCTGTCTGAGAATTTATCAAGTAAATAAATTGTTGATATAAATTTTTAATAAAAGAAAAAAAGCAATGGCGATGATCAACGAATCTGTGGGAAGAAACTTGCCAGATTATGCTGCTGGAGCGAAAAAAGTCCAATTTAGTCCGTACGCCGACAACGGAGGGTATGTATTCGCTTTAACCTAACATGACTTTGTTATTTTTATATTTATTAATTTTATTAATTGATAATTGAATTTATTACGGTTTATAGGAGTGTAGTTGCTATTGCCGGACCAGGGTATGCTATTATTGCCAGCGAGACACGTCTCAGCTCTGGGTACAGTATTTACACCAGGAACCAAGAAAAGCTGTTCACTATCTCCGACAGGACTGTCTTGGGATGTTCCGGATGCTGGTGCGACATTTTGACATTTACGCGAATTCTCGCTGCTCGCATGCAGGTAAATTATTTAAAAAACACATTTTTTATGAAAATTAACTTAGCAGATAGTTGATTATTTTAAGAATTTTTTTAACAAATTAATTATGGCAAAAAAAATTGATATTTAGAAATTTTAAAAAAATACAAATGCAATTTTTTTTAAATAATTTTTTGGAGCAAATTTATTTGTTAAAAAAAA
>JZSA01001362.1:0-12601 GCA_000956155.1 Cotesia vestalis
TAATTTTTTAAAATAAATAAAACAAATTTTATAATTATATCTTAATCATTTTTTTTTTATTGTGTTTAAAAATTACACGTAAGATTCAGGGAATTCAAACGTGACATCACGACCGGTCAACTTCTTGTAAACTCCAGCAAAAGTGTCAACCTATAAAAAATAAACATGATTAATAATTAAAAAAAATTCTCATAAATAAAAATGCAAACGCTCGATTATTAAAAATTAAATTACTTTGTGCTCGATGTTGGTTTGCTCGTTCTTGTCAAGATGAACCTTGATCAACTGAGAACCATCCAATTTCACTCGGATACGTTTGCCGACGATTTCTACTGGGTACACCAAATCTTCGAGCAGAGCGTCGTACACAGCGGTCAATGTACGGCTGAAAAAATTATTTATCGTTTTTATTAATATTGATATTGATAGCTAAATAATAATTATAGTTGTAAAAAATAACAAAGTACCTTCTTGGCCTCTTCTGCTTGTTTTTGGTACGAGTCTTACGGGTTGGCTTGGGCAGAATTTTTCTGTCACCAACAAACATAACATGTTTACCAGAGAATTTCTTCTCCAATTCACGTACCAAACGTGTCTGGACCTTTTGGAACTGTTTAAGTTTATTCATTGGAACGTACACGATGATTGACTGTAAAAAATAAAATTATTAATTAATAATTAATGAAAATAGCAAATAATGACATTAAATTAATTAAATAAATATTAATTTATAAAATTAATTAAAAATAAATAATGACAAAAAAAAATTAAAAATTTTGAAATGTCAGTCAACTTAATTTTCAATGAAAATTAATTTAGCAGACATTTAATAATTTTTAGAATTTTTTTAAAGAATAAATTATTGCAAAAAAAAAAATTAGAGAAAAAAAATTGACATGTAGAAATTTTAAAAAATTAAAAATGCAGTTTTTTTTACAATTAATTTGTCAAAACAAATTTTTTTGTTAAAAAAAAATTAAAAACTGGCCAAGACTGCTAACTTTAATGACATTAAATTAAAGTTAGCAGTGATTAGAGAATTTTTAAATTTTATTAAACAAAAAAATTATTTTAAAAAAATTTAATTTTAATTTTTTAAAATTTCTAAATGTCAATTTTTTTTTTCCATAATTTAATTGTTAAAAAAAATTGTAAAAATGATTAAATATCTGCCATCATGTTGATCATAAAATTATTAATTAATAATAAATAATTGCAGCAAGTACCTTTTTGTTGTTGACATCAATTTCACGTGCTTTGGTGATGTGGAGCTCTCTCAATTGAGACTTGAGGTCGGAGTTCATCTCCAGCTCAAGAAGAGCTTGAGAAATTCCAGACTCAAACTGGTCGGGCTCAGCCCCGCCGGCTTTGATAATTTTAGCGCTTGCAGTGAACATTTTCTGTAATTAAATAAAATTTTATTAATTATCATAATCAATCACTAAAAAAAAAAAAAATTTATTTCAAGTGAAAAATTAAAAGTTAGGTTAGATCACTGTTGACATTTACTCTCACGCTGATCACAAATTTATCAGAACTAATTACAACTCAATAAAACAATAATTTTTTACAATAATTATACAAACTGGTAAGTATTCTTTTTTTTGTTTTTAATTAGAGTTAAAAAAATTATTTAAGGTCTGAAAATTAATAATGGAGCCAAGCACAGGTGAACGAAATACAATGATACAAAATCCAGAGTAATCCCAAGAATTTCGAGCGATCAATTTCAACAGATTGATTTAATTAAAAAAACAATAAATACCGTTTTGTCAAAACAAGATATTTTTTGTTAAATACACATATTATTTATTAAATAATTGTTTAATTATCAGTGTACGTACGGTGTTCGCGAGCAGAAGCGTGGAAAAGAAATTTCGGCATCGATCTAAAAAAATTGTAAGAATTGAAACTTGTTTTTAACGCCATCTAGTTTATTGTTTGACAACTAATTTTAAAATGTTTGTTATTATTTTAATTAGAAGTGTAACAATTAATAAAAATAATAATAATAATAATTTTACCTGAGAAAATTTTTTAATTGTTGTTAAAATTATATTACTTAATTTTTTTAAATTTTTTCTTCTTGACTACTAAAAATTATTTTAATAAAAAATAAATAATTAAAAATTGTTTTAGCAATTATAAAAAAATTAATAATATTGAATTCAGCTGATGACATTAAATTTACCTGTCACTTCACAATTGTTTCAATTTTTTTTTAGCAAATAAATTGTAGCAAAAAAAAATGATTAAAAAATGGACTTTAATTTAAGTAGAAATTTTAAAAAATTAAAAATAATTTTTTTGTTAAAAAAAATTAAAAAATTGTCAAGTGACAGCTAACTTTAATATCATCTAAATTTAATAAATTTAATGACATTAATTTTCATAATTTTCTTACTAAAAAAAAATTAATAAAATGACACTAAAGTTTACAGACCTCAAAAATTTTTTTAGAATTTTGTAACAACACAATTATTATCAAAACAATTAGATTAAATAATAAGACATATTAAAATTAAAAAAAATAATTAATAGAAATTTTTAACAGCTTTTTTTTATTGTAATTAATTTGTTACTGTTGTAAAAATTAAAAAAATTGACAGCTGTCAGCTAACTTCAGTACGATGGTAAAATAATCAAGTGCTTCCCTCTACAAAATTTGCCGTCTCCGAGTCTGGCCTTTATTTAATGGCTGCCTGAAGATTTCATCGTAGCCATATTCTACTGTGTTTTAAGGAAAAAAATCACAGACGGTAATTATTGTTTTATTAATAAAATACTCCCAATTATTAAAGAAAAAACTGCCAACTTTTAGTGACAGATAATTCAGCAAATTTTTTTAACAAGTGAAACTAATTTTGATTGACAAATATCACGACTTAGAGTAGCTGTGATATCGATTAGGTAATCAGCATGAGAAAATTTCACGATAACAATTATTAAAAATAAATGCAATGGTCAAGATGTAACTTCGCGTAATAATTGATAAATTGACACAAATTGCGACATCAAAAAAATTGGGTAAATAAATTTATTAATTTAATTACATTTGACAAACTATCGATTTTTCAGACAATGGCTGGGAAGCTCTTGGTGACGTGCTTGAGGCTCAACAGCCGAGTCGTGCCGTCGAGGATGATGTCCAGCGTACATGAGGAGGTTCCTTTTGTGCCACCGTACGTTAAGAAAATCGGCAAGCGCGAAATTGTCGGGTTCGGTATGAACGGCGAGCCTCATTACATGGATCTCTGGGACTACCCATTCCCATCAATCAGATTCAAGGAGATGACTCCTGACCTTGAGGTAAAAAAATAAATTGTTGGATAATAAATACCATAAATTTAATTATTTAGCTTTTGATTTTTTAATTGGAGTCATTTTTTTCACGAAAAATTAATAGAATTTTTTTTTTTCAGTTTACTCTCCGCTACCGGAATCATTCAGTCCAGAAAATCAAGCCGCTCAATTGAAACGTATCAGATTACTCGATATCAATCCAATCTGGGGAATTAACAAACGTACTCCAGAGGAGCTCGCCAAGAAGAACAATTAAGTTGGTCTTCTTGAATACCATCAAAGCAACCTTAGTTTACGCCGTGGTAGGAGTTGTAATTATTTAAATTTAAAATAAAAAACATGAATAAAAATTTCATTGTAAGTATTGTTACATGATCATTGATGAGGCATTCAATGGAATAAACAGCTAATAAAATGCCATGATTATTATAAAAAATAAGCATTAAATAAATTATACTCTTATTATAAAACCTGTATGTTCATTATTTCATAATTATTATCATTCATTAATCATTTTTTTTTTTTTAATAAAATTAAAAATTGCATTTATAATTTTTTAAAGCTCATAAAAATTAAATTATTCTTCCTAGATTTTATTTGATAAATTACGAAAAAATTTATATAGTTGTAATTTTCCAGAAATAAATATTTATAATTTTTATCAATTAAAAATTGAGTAAAAAAATTTTCTATTAATTAATTAATCAATTATTTTATTTATTAAATTATTGTAAATTTTTCAAGTGCAAATTTTAGAAAAAAAATAATTGATTTACAATAAAAAAAAAAAAAAAAAAAAAGGAATCTAGATTTAAAGTGACGAATCTTGCCGTATTTGTAATGGTTTTTTTTCTTAGTCAAGGATAATATAATGAAGCATCTTATTCATTCGTATAAATGTTATCTGTAATATGAAATCTAAATAATTCATTTTTTATCGGTGTATCATGTACTCATAAATAATATTTATAAGAAATATTTAATTTTATAAATAATTCTATGGCGCTGGCCGAATATTTATTATGATAATGATTATGAATAATAAAATATAGTTATTTTTTTCGCTTTTTCATTTTTAATATGAATAGATTAGAAAATCAGATATTTTTTAATAATTGTAAACCGTAGATTGTGATAGTAATTATTATTTTTTCTTATTTAATATTTTACACTATTGTTTATGTTTATCTGTATATTTAATAACGTGAATCTTGCCAGACATGTATAATATGATTAATTAATATTATCAATGGTATGAATTCTGATGAATTTTGCTCAATAAATAATTTTTTTAATAAATATCATCGTTCATTATTTTACTTAAAATTTCCATGCATATTTCGCAAATTATTTAAAGAGTCAATTGATTTTTTGTCATAAGCAAACATTGATTTTTTCTGCATTTAATCTTATTGAATTAAATATTTAATTTAAATGAAATATATTTCAAAATGGTAAATTAAAAAAATCTTCGATTTTTATTATACTCAATATTCATTGCATTATTAAGCATGAAAAATAAAGTATAAGAATAGAATTTCACGATACACTATCTTGAAAGAGTCGATAAGAACAGAATAATTTTTTTTACATAGTAAAGTCTTAAAGCCTTGAAAGATAATTTTAGAATTATCATCTGTCACTACATTCTAATAAAATTACAATAGCATATAATCTATTTAGGCTTCATTCATGCAGAATATCAGTCGCTTAAATTCATACAACCCATATCATCATCATACGTTACATCTGTTATTGATTTCTGTACTTATAAATTGTAAATGTAGTTCATTAATAAATGTAATTAATAAGAAACAGCTTAGTATACATATATTTGACATTTTAATCGATCAAGCATTTAATTATGAGAAAAAATATATCCTACATATTTAAATATACTCGGTTTTTTTATTTTTAGATAAAAGGAAGAATTTATAATTACTTATTTTTTAATTTTTTTAATTTAATAATTATCTCACAAATCTATAAAAAAATTTTACGCAGTTAATTTAATGGAATTTAAAATAGAAAAAAAATAACTAGACAATAATATTTTACATGTATACTAAACAATTACATTTTGCGATTCTCATATTTAAATAAATTTACAATATTTACAAACATGTATATCCTTAATAATTATTTAAAAATTTATTTTTTATTTTTATATTTTTTCACGTGGTTCCACTTAAACGTTGGATTAAATAAAATCAGCATTATAAGAATATATATATAAGGGTTCGCGTAAAAAACTAACACACTTTTGTCGGAAAAAACTACGGTACAATATTGCAATAAAAAAATTGGGAAAAAAAAACAGACATTATTTTTTTTTTTTAATCTTAATATAAAGTATACTCCCGAGTAAGAATAATAAAAAATATCAATATAATAATTAATAATAAACATACAATTTAATTTTTTTTTTTTTTTTTTGTGGCAATGGTTTTTTTTAATTTATGATTCCCGTACGGACAATTATTTTTTTTTTTTAATAGTTTTAAGTAATGAACACAATCAATTGCTTATTTAGACAGTTGCGACAACAGTACATATCAATAAATACTATCTTTAATAAAAATAATATTACTATAAAACGCACCACATCGCAATAATCGATTTTATTTATTTATTTAATTATTTATTACCTAACACTTTATTACTTTTTTTGGGTTGCGGTCAATTAGTCAGATCGACAACGTTCAAAATTTGGAAAATAAATTAGCTTAAATGAAATATCAGACAAAAAAATTTTTTTTTTGGGAACCGAGGTAATTTTATATGACCGCAGAAATGCAAAAAAAAAATTTTCTTCGAGCTAAAAATTTTTTTGGACTTAGAAAAAAAAAACAGAATTTTTATTAAATTAAAGATTAAATTTTTTGGAATTTAAAAATTTGTAAAATTAATTTTTCAAGTTCTAGTAATTTATTAATTCGGAATGTAGTCAGTCTGACTAATTTACTGCAACCCTTTTTTTTTTTATGAAATTCAAAACTTTATTAATTAAATAGTTAGTTTGTTCGTTAAAAAAAAAAAAAAAAAATAAAAAAAAAATAAAAAAGTTCTATATAATACCAACGGACCACGATAAAAATGGTTCAATAATTAAATCACAGTGATATAACTGAGACAGTTTATCATATTATTAAATCCATGGGATATTTATCATGTTAGTTGAAAAACAATTCTTTGGTTCATTTATTAAAACGTCTTAAGAACCAATTATTTATAATTATCATAGATAATAATAATAATTATTACAATTAAATATTAATAATTAAAATTTAAATCGAAAAAAAAAAATATCAAAACTATTATTATCATTATTACTTTTACTTATAATTTATAATCCTTAATATTATAATTAATATAATTAATATTAATATTATTTTTATTGTATTTTTTTTTTTTTTATATATTTATATATATTTTTATTTTCGTTATTTTTAAATAATTTTTTTGTCATTTTTTTAGTTTTTATACGAAATAAAATGCAGAAACTTTATACATTAGACTACGACGAACTTAATGTACACATTTAAAACTCTAGACCGTATTTTTACAAAGTTTTAATTTACTTTTTAAATAAATGTTTGTATTAATAAAATATTAACAAAACATTTAACAATAAAATGTCGGTAAGTTCCGCGTCAGTGTAATAAATCTGTAAATTATTTATTAATAAATATTTAATTTGGACGAGAAGCCTCGTGGGTTTACCTGAGGAGAGAAGTCGCCTTGGCAAACAAAGTTTTCCTTAATATAATAATTAATCACTTGAACAGCAGAACAATTCTTAGATGAAATTTCATCACCGTACACAGTCACCAGGCGCGCGGTTGTTGTAGGTCTTCTTCCTCTTCTGAGCTTGAATTCTTGTCCCAGGACTCTGACTGCCGCCGTTGTTATTGCTAATATTGTTATTGTTGGTGTTATTACTGTTATTGTTGTTGGTGTTATTAACGCTGCCGTTGTGGTGGGAGTTCTTAGCTTTGTTATGCAGCGAGTTATTTATCCCGCGCGGATAACTTCCCCTCGAGCTGTGTTGGTGATTTACTAAAACGATATTCAACGTTTAACGGAGGGTCTATATATATATATATATATATGTATGTTATATACATCTAGTTAAATATATAGTTTTGATATTTTTTTAGGCTAATATCGAGGTCTACCATGTCCAGTTTTGTAGGGTTTTTTCCACGGGTTGTGAGTATACTGATTCTGTTGATTGTTGTACGCATTGCGGTCTCGATTGCGGTCTTCTATCTGTCCACCTGTGTTTGGAGAATTACCACGGCTGTGCTCTGAATCCTAAAAATAAATTTACAATTTATTTTACTCTAATTTTTTGGATAGATTTTAATTTTAGTTTAACTTAAAAAAAAATTATTTAAATTTTTAATAAAAACTATAAAAAAATCGTCTAAAAATTTTTCAACTAGTTTAAATTAAATTATTTAAATTTTTTTTCATCTTTGCACATAATTTTTATTATTTTTAGGGCCAAATATTAAAAATTCTTATTTAAAAAAAAAAAAAAAAAATTTTTTTGGTTGAAAAATTTTTTTGACTCAAAACTTAAAATTTTATCCAGAGCACCAAATTAAAAATATATTTTTTATCAATTACTAACAGTATCACTGGCAGGCGCTGAGAGAGTTGACGCGTCTGAACCAGTCGAGCTTGACAGTGAGTCTAATTCTAGGACGGAACTCGGAAACGAGTCTTTGATCCACTTCCGGTATTCTATTACTTCATCAGTAACACGGATTATTCTTCCCAGTATACTGAAATAAAAAACAAACATAATAATAATTAATAACTCTTAGTAAAAAATTGGAGAATTAAAGAAATATAATTTATAATATTTTTAATACCTATATTTAATAGAATCAATGGAATTTGTTGGGTTGACAGCTTGAGCCAGACTGTGATAAGCCCAGTCAAATGCATCTTTAACATAGAGAGCTCCGTAGCTGCTGCGTCCGATGTCGTTACCGGGTGTCAATGGATCTTCAATACACAACAAAGATGGTCGGTGTCCATCAATCATGTCTCGTTGAACCTATAAATACAAAATATTAATTATATTTAATTACACTTAAATTAAAAAAGATTTGATTATTTTATTTGATAGAAAAATTCTTAAAATATTTTATAAAAATTTAAATATTTATATAGTAAAAATAAAATTACCTCTTCCTTAGAAATATAAGTACCGCCGTCTTTAACTCTAATGCCAGTCTTAACATAATTAAATTTTCTACCGTACAACTCTAAAAATTCAATAAGTAAAACTCCTAGATTAGAATTTTCATGTACATTTTGTCTAGGGTGTAACTGTAAGTAAATAATAATTATATTAATTAATACAAATGTAATTTTAAATAAAATATTGATTAATTAAATTATTAAAATTAATACCTGCAGAAAACTGATAGTCATGAGGATTAAACTGTAAGATGAAATACCTCCAGTAAAAACTTCATTTAAATCACGTTGTAATAAAAATTGCTTTAAAACAAGCACGAGTTTGTCAAGTACTGGGAAACGTCTTTTGAAATTTTTTATGAGCTCCGCAGATTTAACGCCGTTGTTCATATTAAAACTAATGTCTACTTTAATATCAGTTTCTTTATCGGTTAATTTGATTATTGGTACACTAGCCTTGTCCAACACCTTTATTGAGCTCGGTTCAGCGATATCATACTCCAGGAACTTATTTTCTAACGTAAACAGCGGGAGATTCGCCCACCTTCCGATTACAACTAGATCGATATCACTAAAAATATCAAAATTTATTTTAAGATTATTTTTCAAACTATTTTTAAATAAATGGTTTTGATTTTTAATTTTACGACAAAGATATTGGTCCTAAAAAAACAATTTATTTTCATTTTTAATAAATTTTTATTAAAAACCATAATAAAAATTTTTCAACTACTTTAAATTAAATTATTCATTATTTTTATATTATTTTTAGGGCCAAAATTTTTGCTTTAATTACAAAATTACAATTAATAATTAACAGTGTCAAATTTTTTATTTTGTGGCGAAAATATATCAAACAGTAATTTAAGAAAAAACAAACCTTGTAGGCAAATAAAGGCCAGTACGAAAGCTTCCAAATACCTCAACTTTAGACTCTGGCCATTGTTCATAAATAATTGACTCAATTCGCTTGACAACACGTATTCGCAAATTGTGCTCTTCGATTGTCGGACACATGTAATTGTAAAAGTCAATTATTTCTTCATGGAGCCTGAAGAAAAAAAAAAAAAGAAATAATTATTTCATCATATTATATCACACGATTTTTCCACGCAAATTTTACATTCTAAGCAGTATTTAGTTTCTTTATCAATGATAGATAAATGACTCATAAAATACCTAGAAAGAAAATAAATAAAACTTTCATATTGTCCGCTTAATAAAAATTTTAGAGTAATAAAATTTTGTAGGCGTGTTATCTGAAGCGTCATAAAAATTCTAGGGCTAAACCCAAGTAGAAAAATAAAAATGACTCCACTTGAAATTCCAACATCTTGAACAGAAGATTTAGAAAATCTCACGTGTAATTTCTAACCTCTTGGTAAGCGCCCTCGTGCGGATTGCGGTCCACTCTCTAAATATATTCAAGGCTAGCGAAAGATGTTGGCAAAAAAAAAAAACCAACGAGACATACAATTCCTAAGTACTCTAACTACGTCTAAAAAAATTCAAACTTTTAGAGAAAAAAAAAAAAAAAAAAAAATTTTTTTTGACAGGTTTAAAAAAAAAATTACCCAATAATTCCTGGACTGTACTGCTTGTTGGGAATCCTCCAAGGACATCCTCCGTACTCGCCGATGAGGGAGTCATGGTTGTAATTGAGACCATAAGTGCTGGCTCGGTTGTCGTTTTTCCTGCGAGACGGGTTGTAGTACATGTTTGAGGTGACTGGCAGGCTCCTGTGTAGATGATTTGTCGTGAGATGATTCCGGTGGTCTTCCTGGTGGGCAACGCGGTTGTTAATGTTAACAGCCGCGTTGCTGTGATTGTTTATGTGACTGTCCTGGAGAGGAATAAAATCCTGGGCGCCTTTGTTGCCAGAAGTAGCCATTGCTGTTGGTACACCACCACCAATACTGTTAACAAGAGTGTTCGTCCCACCACCGCCGCCGCCGCCGCCGCCGCCACCACAGCCTACTATGCTGTTTTCGTTTTTTAATGTCAACGTATCAAGGCCTTTTTCAGCGATCCAAATTTGCAGCCACAAGTCTTTAGCTGGCCCAAACTGCTCCGGTTGATACCAGCCGATAGTAGGATCCATTAAAAAAATTACTCACACACGGGCACGAGCTACCCAAGGCCTGTGCTGTGTGTGCTGCTCCTGTCCTGTTGTCTGGATATCCAATATCCCGCGCGGCCGATTGCTACACGACCCGCCGGGCACTCTCTGCACTCTGTGACAACACTTTATCTCAAAAACAACACTTAACTTTTTTATACAACAGGATTTATCAACTAGCTTATTATTTATTCTTTTAGTCAACTCGGTCCTTTGTTATATGTACGGTAGACTGTTTGTTAACGCAGAAACCCCATGCATACAGGTGTTGCACCCGTGATATTAGATCCGCGATAGATGTCGCGCATTAACTTGCTAAAGTACTTTGAGAAAGGAACAATCTAGAATTACTATTTGTGTCCTATATGTGGTAGTGCATATGTCCCAGCACTGAGGACTAGTTTGCGATTGCGCAATCATTTTTTCTTATTTAATTTTATATTTTAACATTAATTATTTATTTTTAAACTATTTTTAACTTTATTTTCATTCTTATTAATTATTTTTAGTCTATCTGTAATTAAATAATTATTAATTTTAGTATTTTTCACATGTTTTTATTACTGTCATGTCATCGCACGTCAAGATGGCGGCTACTGTTAATTCTTATTGTTTGATTTTTACATTATAAACACTTTTTTTTATTTTAATTGCAAAATTAAAATTTCTCTTTTGCAAAAAAATAAAAATTTTAATTTTATTTATTTATTTATTTATTTATAATAATTACAATTAATTTAATTACACTGAAGTTAGCTGTCAGCTGTTGATTTTAAAAATTTTTTTAACAAATCAATTACAAAAAAATTTTCACTTGTAATTTTTATTAATTTTCACATGTGAAACTTTTTAATAATAATTAAATTGCTATAAGATTTAAAAAAAATATCAGCTGATTTAATTTTTTCATTTTTTCATTAGCAGAAATGTCATTTCACTATTTTGACTTCTAACCATCTGTAAGTAATTATTTTTATTAATTAAGTAAGTAAAATATTTTTAATAGACATTTGTCAATTTTTTTTTTATTTTTATAATAAAATTATTATAAAAAAAAATTAAAATTACTAATTTTAAGAAAAAAATTTTTTATAAAAAAAATGATCAGCTGTTTGCTATATTCAGTGTAATTTATTTAATAATTATTATTTTATATAAAAAACTAATTTGCAAAAAATTATTAACTGTCAAAATTTGCTAGTAATTAAATTTATTATCTTTTACAGTCACCTTGTCACTGCAGAGCTGTCAAATTACCTCCAGATGGTAATTGGAGGGTTAAAAAGGTAAAAATAATCACAAGGAATGACGAGTCTCTTATTTGAGTGCCCAGTGGCCTGTAAAATTCGTCGGAGATCGGCAAACAGTGACGAGTATCACACTTATTAAAATAAATCTTTAAAATGGCCTCGTTGTGCAGACGAGCAGTATTCCAGGCATGTAGCCGAACATTTTCCACGGCTCAAGTCTGTGGAAAATACCGTAAAGACCGTAAGTCATCGTTACTCTTGATAATCATTTTGCTAACCACAATGTCATTGATTCTTACCCAACACAAGCTACATTATGTAATTTAGTCAATGTGATGGACTTGGACGAGACATTGCAATGGCCTCCTACAGCTCAATATTTATTTATAATAATTATTCTCCGCAATTTATCAATTAACAACTCCATAATTATATTCTTAAATTAATCAATAAATTTAATGTAATTTTTAGAAATGCCTGACCCCATGGATCTGGCGACTGGTCTTGAAAAGCGTGAGCTTCTTGCTTACCAATCTGGGAACGACGTAAGATTTTATTTATTTTTTTTATTAATTAAAAAATGATATTAAATTAGGGAACATCTAAAAATTTTCAGATTTTTGTTTTACTCAAAAAATTAGTATAAAAAAATATTTTTAAAAAATTGCATTTGCAGTTTTTCAAGTTTTTTACAAGTGAAATTTTTTTTTTT
>JZSA01001364.1:0-128488 GCA_000956155.1 Cotesia vestalis
AAAAAAAAAAAAAAAAAAAAACGTGCATCGATCGTGTGTGATTTATAGTACCGCTAAAATGTACTCAGGATATGTTAACGATATTGCAACTAACCATCTCAATTAATTTTTTGTTGTCTTTTTTTACATGTATCATATAAATATAAATATATATTATAAATATAAATATAAATACATTATAAATAATAAATAGCAGTAGAATTTTATAAACAAATCCAGTGATTATGCATTTATTTTTAAACCGTTTTTTAAAAGTAAACTCAACGCCAATATTATAATTATTATTTTTATTTATCATAATTGTCCAAGCGCACTATTATTATCTATTATAATGGAAATTTACTTTTAAAATTAATACAACTAGTACAATTAATGAAAAAAATTATTATAAATTGTATTTGTGTTTTTGGTGTTCTGTTAAAAAAAATGTATCAATCTGAAAATAAATATTAGTTTTGGCGTTTATTTTTTTTTTGTTTATTTTTACAAAGTATATGACCCAAATATTTTTTTTTGTACAATCAAAAATGAAATCTCAAGATTGTAAACACTAAAAAAAATTTATTTAAAAAAAATGACAATTATTGTGAGAAGAAATTAATTTTTTTGTAAATTTTAAATTTTATTTGTTAGCTTAAAAAATAATTTTTTCAACAAAAAAAATTCTAAAAATTTTTAGATGTCGGCTAACTTTATAGTCATAAACAATAACTTTAATTCCTTCTTACAAAACTGCTAATTTTTTCAAAATAAATTTTTAAAGTAAAAAAAATTTACAAACTCCGATAAAGAATTTCCAAGTAAATCTTAAATGACTGAAAACCTGTCTAGTAAATTAAAAAATCAAATCTAATGCTTGGTCTTAGAAATAGAAGTGGCCTGCATATGTTTATTCCCACTAAGGACAATAAAAGGCGACTGTGTTTCCTTCTGCTTCGCCTGAAGAAGGTTCAGCGTCCCCAGAGGAGTATCAGTCGAAGACATGCGTTTCATGAGAACTTCTTGCTCAGCTTTCTTCATCCTTTTTTCGACTTTATTTTTCCCTGGACCTTTACCGTGAAATTTGTGCGACAAATACCTAAAAGCTTCTTTAGAACTGAGCACATGGCCGTCATCATCAATGTACTCAAGCTTGACATTAGGCTTGAAGCCTTCTTTTTCTTTGAAGTCCGAGGAGGGTCCATTAAATCTATCCCTACGTCCGAACTTGTCATCATCTCCATAAGTCTTGTCTTCAATAGAATAATTCTGAGCTTGGAGATGCGCGAACCTGCTCGCGGAAGGCCTGTTGGAGTCTTCCTGATCAAGATACCCTTTGCTCATGGCCACACGAAGAGCGCCGCTGAGTCCCTGACCTAAAGAGGGCTCTGCGTCAAGGATAGCCGCCTCCAGGGTGACTGGCTCGCGCTTGACTTCGTCTAATTTCACAGTATTCCAAGCTCCACGACCATCATCCGGGTCTTCCAGCTCCACCGGCTCCTCTTTAGGCTCGTCGTACTCAAAGTCCATCATCTCCCGGTCGTCATCCTCTCGGTTACCTGCCAATCCGTAGGTCGGGATCTCTCCAAGCGTCCGACAAAATTCAGCCGTCGCATTTAGCGTGATATTACCTGAAATTATAAATATAATTAAACAGTTATTAAAACCTTCTTAAAAAAAAAATCTAATGAATAAAAAATATGTAAAAAGTATCGTAAATATTATATAAAGGTACTACATTATCCTTAAAAAAGCCGAAAAAATAATTTTTATTATATTATTTTTTAGAACTCTCTTCTAAAGAGAAGATTTAGCGACCATGCGCCACCTGTCGGAAATTTCCAAAACTAACTTTTATTAAAAATTACAGAGCTTTAATTACAGAAAAATTAATAATAGTTACCTGAAATATTTTTCTCTTCATTACTCGGCTCGTTTTTAATTAAATTAAGCAGCGTTTCATTAAAAGAATTCGAAGATTCTTTCAGCCGATTCTTTTTACTCAAAGCCCGACTAACCACTGGCTGCTTTTCATCATCTTCGATTTTGGCATTCAATAACTCTCTAGACGGTAATTCATAGTCCGCAACGTCCAAAGCGTCTGACGTATCAGCTTTGACTTTAGTCTCTTCGGGCTTCTTTCGTCGTCGACTCCCTAAATCTCGCAGATAATCAGTGCTATCAGGAACTAAATCATCCGCCTTGAGAGTTTTACTCTGTCTTATTTTTCTTACTTTCTTTTTACGTTTCTTAAATTTAGCCAGCTCGTCTTCGTTGAAATACTCGCTGGCCAACTTCGGCTCCTGCAATTTCAAACTTTCAAGACGCTTGTTAGCTAATCGCTGTTTTACTATTTCAGAACGACGTTGTTGGACTTCCTTGGCGCTGTCTATCCCCAGGATAAAGCTCTGTTTCTTCTCACCCTCAATTTCTTCGTCGTATTTTTCAAGAACCTGGTTCTTCGGCAGGCCAAACTCGTCGAAGTGATCCTCGTCGTAAGCGTCGTAACCCGGTTTTTTTAGTTTATTCTTTACGTTACGGTGGTAGACTTCGTCATCACGAAGATTTACGTTTACTAAAACGTCGTTGCCTTCCTCCAGGACTCCTTTGTCTTGGAGAGTTAAAATTACTGTTTGTCCTTCTGCAAATGTTTCCTAAAAAATTTTTTTTATATTTTATTAAGTCTTTAATTATTATAAAATAAATTAAAAAAATTTTTTTAATTTTGTAACAATAAAATTCAAACTCCAAAATTGTTATAATTATTATTTAAGAATAAATAACATTTTTAACAATAATAAAATACTTACAATATTATGTTCAACTTTAAGACCCCGAAGATCCTTATCAGAATAAGCAGCCCTCCTATCATTTCTAACCTCTTCTTTAACCAGATCTCCAA
This sequence comes from Cotesia vestalis, assembly GCA_000956155.1. NCBI lineage: Eukaryota > Metazoa > Arthropoda > Insecta > Hymenoptera > Braconidae > Cotesia > Cotesia vestalis. The sequence continues at coordinate 2,882 of JZSA01001364.1, forward strand.
TTCCAAACTCCTCATCCAGCTGATCCAGCTGCTTAGCCCTTAATTCAGCTTTCTTCTTCTCTTCCTGCAGCTGTCTATTTTTTTCAATCCAAGCCAGAGCATCTTCATCAGAATCATCATCACCTAGAGTTCTGATCTTCGACAAATTAGTCTCAATCATTCTTTTCTGCTTCTGGACATTGATCCTCTCCCTAACCTTTTCAGTTTGAATTTTTTCCGCGACATTTTGCGCGGGCTTGTGATAAAATTCCCCCAAGTCATCTTTTATTTTCGCCGGGTCATCCTTGGACGGCGCAGCATTAACTTCCAGAGGCTTCAACCCCAACTTGGCACGAATCCTGTTGGACTCCTCGATGGACATTGACAGAGTAGAATTCCCACCTGATCCGCTGGAACGCGCCGGTGGTGACGGTGTCCTCGGTCTTGATATTTCCGGTGGAGGCGGGGTAGCATCGTGGTTCTTTGATATTTTCGGCGGAGGTGGTGGAGTCGTCACTATTTCCACTGCAGAAAATAATCTTATGTAATAAAAAACCAAAAAAACTTCATTAATATCAATCACATATTTTTATTTTAAAATATATAATTAATAATAATAGTAATAATAATAATAATAATACTCACCATCACTGTCGTAATCTTTGCGTTCTTTCCTCTTGTGCTTTTTGTGGTGACGATGTCGCTCACTTTTCTCTGGATCCGGACTGTAAGACCTCGAACGGCTGCGGTGTCTTTTCTTTTTTGATTCCTTATTTTTATCAGACTTGTGACGTTTATTTGAACCCATTATTTATTATTTATAAATATTTTATTTAATAAAAATAATTACCAGTTACTATTTACCAACTTGCAGCAGCAGTCAACAATAATCTATTTACGACGACGATCACAAACGTTTAACAGTCGAATCTAACCTCTAACCTCTTTTTTTTCTGCGCGCGCATATTATACTGAAGTTAGCCGTCAGCTGTCAATTTTAAAAATTTTTAATAGCTGTTAACTTCAGTGTTATAAAAGTTCTACAGAAAGTGCTGCCACCACGTGGGGAAAAATTAAACTAAATCACGTGGGAATGATTTTAAGTTTTTTGACAGTTATATTTTTTTTTATCAATAAAAAAAATAATTTAAAGAAGAAACAGATAATTACAAAGTACTTTAATAATTTGTTTATAAAAATACTTAAGAAATTTTTATTAAAATTATAAAAACAATTACTAAAAAAAAATAAAATTACAATTAAAAATAATGTGAAAAAAAAATGCGCGCGCAAATAAAAATTGCAAATTCCGATCACAGATGGCGAGAAGATATTCAAATAATTATTAACGGCTTACGTCGCAGTTGAAGATTAAACAATTAGATAAAATAATAATAATTTATTAAAAAAGTAACAATGATAAGTGAATCATTTTTAGAATTTGTTGAATGAAACTGAAGTAAGCAGACGTTTAAAAATTTTTAATTTTTTTTTTTTCTTAATTAAATTACAACTAAAAAATTGCACTTGTAATTTTTCAAGTTTTCTACATGTAAATTTTTTTTTTAAACTGTTTAATTGAAATTTATTAAATAAAAAATTTCAAAAAATTTTGAAATGTCAGCTAACTTAATTTTCATGAACAAGAATAAAAAGTTCCCGATGCGTAAATCGTTAAACACTTTCGGGGAATCTGTGAATGACGGATAAAAAGCATTAGCATGTTTTTCAGGGTGGAAAAAGAGACAAATGGTTATTGTTATTATTTCTTATGAATTGTCCAAGTCAGCATATTTGTTGGTGAGTAGTTTGAGATTCCGACTACCTGAAATGTTAAATTGTCTTTAGGTTAGCCGGGCTGTTGAACACCGCATAAAGAAGATGAAGATGAGATGACAAGGAGCAAGCAAGCAAGCAAGCAAGCAAGCAAGCAAGCTAAAGAAGAGTAGAGGGAGAATAGGTGGTCTTAAAATTTTCTATTCTTGTTATGTTATATTAACGGTTAGATGAAACGTTTTTTATATAATTATAATTCTTTTATTTTGGCCTCCCACTGATGCCAGTTTATCGACAGGATGAAGCCATTATCAAGGTGTACGGTCTAGTTCTTGTATGTATTGAGGCGAGGACTTTTCGACTGGCATATAGAACAATTCTACTGGGACGAAGCAACAGAAGAAGAAGTAAAGATGATGATGATGATGATGATGATGATGATGACTGTGATGAAGAAGAGTAAATTCGCCGGCTCAAAAATGAGCTAAGGCTTCCTGTGTGTGTATAATACAGCAGTTGCCGGTTTAGTTCAAGCTCGTGTTGTAGGTCTTCTGGCTTAGTTGTTTAATGCTCCGCGTTGTTTAATGTTCGGGCTTGGGCACGGGCCAGAAAAAATAAAACAAAGACACAACCGAAGACTGAGACCTCATAAGCAAGAGCAAGACCAAGGTAAGAAGTTGCCGTTGCCGTTGCTTGGGGGTATTCTTCACAAATACTACCTCAATCGGGTACGACGGACCGCATTCTCTACCTGTGTGGTAAAACGCTCACTCAGGACCCCAAGGGACATTCAAAAACAAAGACTATTCGACGTCCTGTTCTAACATGACCCCTCATTATGAAACAATTTCCACATCTACCGTCCCCGCTGAACAAAGAGAAAGGTCCCTACTTTATATACTCATACTTACATAAATATATATATATATACATATACCAATACTATCACAAATACTTACGAGTATACTTTTTTATTATTTTATTATTTGTATACTGCCCACGCGAGATACTTAAAAGTGTACCAAAATTATTGTTCCTTTTTATTGCAAGGTTGTTTTACATTTTAGAAATTAATTTTGAAAACTGACATTTATTTTTTTTAGCAATTTAATTATTATAAAAAAAATTTTTCACATGGAAAAATTTTTTAAAAATTATTCGTGGAAATTTTTTAAAGTATTTTTTTTTTTTATTATTTTGATTAAATAATTTTTTTAGACACATATTTAGTCTTCTTCTTGGGTTTTATTAATTTTGGAATTAAAAAAAAAAATATAATTAATTTGAACGCGGTTTATTGAATTAAAAAAATGTTTTAATATAAAAGCCTTTAAAATAATTATATAAATATATGTTTAATAGTATTTAAATACACATAAATATTATAGTTATACAATATACGATAATTTTTTTTTTTTATCTAAAAAAAAAACTAATTATAGTAATTAAGACTATAATAAATTAATTATAAATAGTGTGTTTAATGAAAGAATGTTTATTTAATAGTTACTCTAATTTATTTGCAATTTACATGCACCACATTTAAATTATTTTTAATGAATTTTTTATCTCATTTATCATACGTAAGATATTTGCTTTAAAAAATATACATTACTTAATAATTTACAAATATAATGAATTATTTACAATCTTTACACATAACGACTCCGCTTATTCACACATTATACAATCAATTATTTTTAGAGGAGGGAGAAAAGGGTACAGGATTACGAGGAGAGATATTTGATTTTTTAAAACTTATTATTATCATTACTCATCACTTTACTAAAAATAATAATTAATTCTATCCTGTACAAATATACAGCGTAATTGTTTTACAAATATAATTATTAAGAAGAAATAAGCGAATAAATAGTAATCCTTAGCAGGTACAATTTACATTACGAAAAAAAATAAACTTATTATTTAAATCTTATATTTTCAGATATTTCAGCTTGTTGGTTCCATGATTTTTGATCCTACGACAAAATATCTTAAATAATTAAAAGGGGATATTTTGTCGGGGATATTTTCTCGGAGGATCAAGACGCCTGATACCCATTTAAATAGACACTAAGGAAAATTTAAATTGGAGTCACAGCATCCAAATCATTACAAAAAAAAGTAAAAATTGCAAGCTCTACTCTATTGAAAAATAAAAATAGATTTTTACACAATAATAATTTTAATTTTCAGATCCTAAAAATATATATTTACAAAAAGGTTTTTTAAAAAGCGTCGTCATATCATCCAGCGAGCACTCGATCAAAGACCAAACAAGTATGAATAGCATAACTGGATCCCGAGTGCGGAAAATAACTGCATAGAAGTGGGCAACTAGTATATATCAATAAGTGAAAAAAGACATATTTAAACCAGGTAATACATCTGCATACATATAATATAAAATAATAATAATAATAATATTAATATTAATAGTAATAATAATAAAAAAAATAATAATAATAATAATAATAATAATTAAAGTTAAAAATAAAAAGATAAAATAATATTCAGCTCTCAAGCGTTCCTAATTACCATGAGTGTTTTTCGGTATTTGAAACATACTATCCAGAGGACAAGCTTATAACATATACACACACGATATGCAGTCGCAGTGTCTTATACCGGTTTTTCTCGCCTTATTAATAAATTATACAAGCCAAGGAGGTTCGGCGTATAGTAGAGAGCTCTCTTATATACATTAGCCCGAGAATGAACGAGCAATAAAACGCACACGTATGTAAAAATTCATGTGTATGTATAAATATATAAATATATCTATATCTATCGATATCTATATGTATGTATTACAGAGTGCGAGTAAGCAAGAAGACAAGAAGACAAGAAGACAGCGTATCCAGCGTACAACCAGGCACCTTGGTTTAATACATATGTACATAAGTTGTTTTATATTGAGTTTGTCGATTACTGAAAGTGTACAGAATGCGGCAGCGTCACGCACTCTGGGCTCTCAAGAGACGCCCGTTCTCCTGTATGTACCGGGGCTCGGTCTAACGAGCAATATACAAGCCAGTGATATGAGATTCTGAGATGGAGCAATCCAGCTTGCTCGCTTGCTGATCCTGTATGTATATTTATTTATTTATTTATTTATTTATTTATATACATATAGGTAGTATATAGTAGGGAGAGAATGGAAAAGCAATACAAGTAACAGTGGCAAACACGCACCAACGTCATCACTGCTTGTTGCTTGTTGTATGTCCTCTTGTCCAGTCGTCATGTGACTCTGTATCCTATATATCCAGTCGAGTCATTTAAGAGCCAGCTTTACGTACAGCTGTTGTAAACACATCTCTTGTGTTGATATAATACGTACCTACATACATACACAATTATATTTATCCATACAAGTTATTACTAAATCCCAAATGCCTCGTCGATTGCGTAAAATTTTAATAGAATACTTTTAATAGCATCAGCGACAACCGCAACCAATAACTGCCATGTCTTGGTAATTTTTAAGCACAACCTTGTTTTCTTCGTCCAGGTACAGCATTGATATGGAGCTGAGTGCGGTGGGTACGCAGCAGGCTCGAGGAAGCATCGCGGGATTCGTCGAGTAAACGAGGTTCTGGACGATGGCGTGGTTCGTCGAGTTTAAATGGTCTGACAGAGGAAACGGACAGTCCCCGTTGCAGTAAAACGCGTCGTAGCCGGGAGGAGCGACGATCCAGTCGTTCCAGCCGACGTCTACGAAGTCTACGTACAGAGGATGTCTTCGGCAATTTTCACGGCCGTCCTTGCGTCTGTTTTTTCGCAGCGCAGCTCGTCGGGCCCGGCGGTCCATGATCTCGGAGGCTGAGGCCATCTTGCTGCGCCCATCGTCGGTGTAGGTGAACAATGTAGGCCGGGATGAGGACCACGTGTCGTGGGACTCGTCAACGCTGCGCTTCAGTCGCACGTGGGAGTCGTTGGTTCTATTTCTAGTGCTCACCTGGATCAGCAGACCGTGGTTGTTGCCGTCTTGCAGCCAGCGCGACACTGCTGGGTGCACGTCCAGGCTTATTGTTGAATTACTGGTCATGTCAATCACCCGGCTGTCTATCAGTCGCAGCAGAGGCTTGTGCTGGCCTTTTACACCCGGTCGGATTATGTCGTGCACTAAGATTCGGCCTAATTTTTTTTCTGATCCAGATTCTAGCGCCACTCGAGTCAAGCTTAATTCTGCAGCTTTTAGGCTTTCTTCTTGCGGGATGCTGCTCAGGTCGAATGACAGGCGGAAACGATTCGACGACTGGAATTTTTCATCCAGTGGACTTTCTGTAAGAAGAAAAAATTTTTTGTTTGATAAGTAATCTAATAATTATTTTTTTATTTATTATTGTAAGCATGTGCATAGAAAAAAATTTATTTTAATGAAGCTAATTATTTTTTGAAATTTTATCTTCTTGATTTAAAGAGAAAAATTCTTAAAATTATAAATTTTTTTTAATTCTAATTAATTTTTTTTTTTTTTTTTAGTATAAATTGATGAAAAATTTAATTTTAATATTTTTTATTTCAGCTAAGATAAAAATTTTCAACTAAAAAATGTATATATTAGTATTTAACGATCAGGAAGCTGGTCAGTATTCATTGTTTGTTTGTTTATCCTCAGTAAAGAAACTTTTGTGGTTTTTAATGTGTTTAGTTGAGGATTGACGTTGACAGGGCGTATTTAGAACACAATAGGTGAGAAAGCGAGCCATATTTTGTTGTCCGAGGTATCCGTTTCTACAACTACAAAAGAAGAATACTTTGAAGTGGATGTATTGAAATTTCAAGTTCTGAGGGTCTAAGACTGTCAATGATTCAAGCGAAAGCTATTCGATATACTACGAGGTAGCATCAACGGAAAAAGACTGTTCTCCATTCATTCATTCATTGGATTATTTTTTACTACCGCCATGCAATTGTATCCAGTGTTCCGCTCGATTAGTGGTCTTAAACGGAACTTATTTGGATTGAATGAAAGAAATTTAATATACGTGTGTGTGCTATAATAGTAAGTATAATAGAGTGTTTATGTTTTTTCTTCTTTATTCTTTGGTACTTAGCAACGGTGGAATAATAAAGATTTTGAGGTTTAAACAGAAAGCCGATGGCCTTCATATATCCGTTATAGTCCCATTAGAACTAACACCCGAGAACGATTTGATAGTTTATTACTTTATCGGTATATTTATGACGATAGTCAAATGGTCACACATATATTTATACATATATATTGAAAGGAAGGTTTGACTTCAAGGTAACTTGCTTATCCGTGCATAACGCTTCGAATTCTTGTTTATTACTTAAACCTACAGCTACATATAACAGCTACAGGTACAGATATAGATACGGACACAGGTAACACTAGACAAACTTGTTAAGTATACCTAACTAATTGTTTCTACTAGATATAGAGGTATAATGCCAAATTTCAGGCACAATTTTTGTTCCAGAGATAACGAAAATGGGGAAAAAAAAATTAAGAGAAGAAGAAGAAGAACCGTCATCAACGTGAGACGTGCTACATTAGCCATCGGTATGAAAGAATGTGGGAAAAAATATTTTTTTTTTTTTTTTTTTTTTTTTTTTTTTTTTAAATTTTTTTTTTTTTTTTTTTTAGTTTTTTTTGAAACGCGCACGAATAACCTCGAGGAATTCCATGAACGACGTGAGGAGAGACACAAGAAAGCTTTGGTTAAAGTTATGGTTCTTAAAGTTGCGCCGGGTAAGTGCAGCCTTTGAGAGATTAAATTAAAGAGAGAAGAGATTCTTTAGCTTTATCTATATAGACAATGTATACCTTCAGAAGTCCCGTCAACCTGGTGATTACTTAAAAGATTATAAACCATTTAAGACCACCCTCTGACTAATTGCTTTCTAACTAACAGCTTTTTCTGACTAAATAGTCGCTGGTCAATTTATTTTTATCACTAAATAACTCACGATTATTGCACGCCTCTAAATTTAGGTGTTCTGGTTTAGGTAAAACAAAGAAGAAATGGAAAAAATTTTACCTGTAGAAAATTTAATTTTTTTTGGTAGTAAAAAATGAATTAAGATAAGAATTACAAAGTGGCTAATTGGTATATAATGGAGCTTTAAGATTTTATACAAAAATTTAATTTTTTTTTATTTTTCTATAAATTTTTGACGATATATATTTCAAAAGTCTGTAATTTTCTGGTAAAAAAATATATTAAATATTAAAAAAAAAAGGTAAGAAGCCCGAAGTAATAATTTGATAATTAAAAAAAAAATTTTATTTTAATTTCAGGCAAAGAAGAAATGAAAATACTAACCAATATGCGAAAAAGACCGAACAGTGTTCGCCGATCTGGTGTGTAATCCTTTTTTGGCAATATTGGAGCTTGAAATAGAGTTTTGTTTGGCGTACAATTTTTTGAGAGACTCCGGGACGTGTGGCTTGCCTTTGGGTCTGGGCCTCCTGGAGAATCCCAGCAATGAAAGAAGACTAGCCTCAACACTGGCTGTTATCCGTTGCTTATCATTAGGATCCATGTCGTCAACGCTATCAGAGCTGCTCTCAATATAATTACTACCAGCCTGAGCAATATTGTTATCAGTTTGTAACGTAGTTGCCGTAGAGATATCAGTAACTAGCACGCCCACTCCCACAAACACCAATCTCAGCAGCAGCAACGTGCGCATCGTAACTCCAGTCACCGGGACTGCCACTCCTGAAACAATTACCGGGGTGTGGCATTAGTTTTATCGCTAAAGTAAATATTTACATAAAGAGAAAATAAAAGTACGTATATAAATATAAATATAACTAACATACTAACATATAAAATGATAAAAGTTTAAATAAACACCTTGTAATAAAAATTACTTCTTCACTTAGGAATAATCAGTGTGTTGACAATAAAATACGTAAATAAAATGATCACCTGAGATGGATCAGATATTAAGATTAAGATCAACACACATATTACCTTGGATTTATATATTTTATATTCTTATATATATATATATATAAATATATATACAGAGTGTTTATACAAGTTAACATCGTAAATGTTTAAGTATAACCGCATTTTATATCAAGCTCATCTCACTTTCCATTGTACCTCATTAAAATATAACATCGCTAATAAAAGATTGAGGTTTTATTGATGTTTTGTAAATATTTATAGATGCAGTAAATAAAATAAAATTAAAACATCAACATTCGAAGAGATGAAGACGAAGAAATAAAAAAAAAAAGTTTATGGAATAAGAAGTTTATATAATAAACCAAGAAGAAGAAATTAGTTGAAAGGAAATGAAAGATTATTTGTTCTACAAAGAGAAACATATAATGTTTTTTAAAAAATACTTGGAGAGTCTGGTGAACTGTGGATATTTATATAGATGGCGGCATCAGAGAGACGCGATCGGTGGAGACGGCAAGGCTGGCGCTGCTAGAGCCAAGCTGTCTGCTGGATACTCCTTATGTATATAATCTCCCCCGCTTGATCTTTCTTTCTCTCGGCTATCTCATTCCCTCTACATCAGAGATCGGGGACGGGGAGTCCTCGTATCGGTAGTCTGTGTCTACACTTCATCTTCTGGTTCCTCACGTTGTTTGTACATGCATCTCTTCAGGGTACACCAATAGAGATAGAGATGAAGATGAAGATGAAGAAGAAAATCAAGACACATCCATACTAACGATTAGTCTACGATAATTTGGGACTAGATCGAGAATTATACTTGTGTGGCATAGTATCAGAGACATTGCTTCTACGACAAGGTCAACAAGTAATATGATCATGACGTAGGCAACGATGACTTCTAGATTTTAAACACCAGCTTCCGGATAAGATTTATAATGGTATGTCACAAATTTAAACCAGGTGAATATATTTTATTTTTAAACAACAGAGTGAACTCTAAAGCAAGCTTTTAATCGGGTTCCATTACAAAATAAAAAAAAAAATTACAACTATTTTAAATTTAATAATATTACTTGTAAGTAATAGTAATAGTGTAATAAATATTTGACAGAAGCCATTTTGTCTGGTATAATTGTAATTTATTCTTGTAGATTATCATCTGGGACCAAAGTGATGAAAGGACTCGTGAAGAAGCATTAGATTAGCTAAGAAGAAATGGATAGATACTGATAAAAGATTTTAGTCTTTAAATAATTAATGTAAGGAAAGTGTGTTGGTATTCATAAAGAAGAATATATGTTTATGTATATGTATATAATATTGCAGATGAGTCGTAAAGAGCTAATGTAACGCTGGGCTTAGTTCTCGCATCAGCTTGAGGAATGCGGTCCGCGTCGTGGAATCTGCGCGCGAGCGCTAAAAGCAAGGATACGGGGCCGCTGAGTGAGTCTGATGGTGGCCGATTGCCACGGTGGAACGCGCGGGAGCATGTATGTATACATACGTACACATATATTCAGATATGTACACACACAAACGTCATCGTTGAAAATAATCAAGACGAATCTCGAATCTGTTGGAGATATCATAAAACTCTCTGGAAAATGGAGTAAATCTCCTTGCTGGGGTACCAAGAAGAAATATTCATGACATTAAAGTTTCCAGTCACTTGACTATTTTTTCATTTTTTTTTAACAAATAAATTTGATCCAAAAAATTACATTTAAAAAAAATGTCAATTTTTTTTGCCATAATTTATTTGTTAAAAAAAAATTTTTTTTAATTATCAAATATCTGGTAAATTAATTTTCATAAATATTCTTGATCTTGGATCTTTGATTGAGATCAAGCTAATGATGATGAAGATGATGATTGGAGTTGATGACAAGGATTTAATTTTTTATTGGTAAGTAATTGATATATTTTACCTATAGCTAGCCGTGAGTCTGTAGTCCGTGCAGCCACGGCATCTCAGCGTGTTCATACACCGCGAGAAATCTTTGGTTGGCCGCGGCCACTAGCACTTATCACTGACACTATCCACCATTCACACACGTATTAATAAATACAGGGAAGAATATAATTATTATTGATATTGATATTTATTTATTTGGTAATTGTAGGAGTAAAGTCCTGGACACTTGACTTTTGAGAATACGATGGACAATGGATGACAATTATCAAGATCACTGTACACTGAGTATACGAAGTAGATTTATCAATGCAGTGAAGAAACAATAAATATAAATAATAATAAACACAAGTCACATTAACGTCACAATAAGATGAACAAGAAGATGATAAAGAAGAATCCACTTAGATATGAACTCATCCGACACGGTTGAGGGGCGTCGTATGACTACTGGTCGCTGCTCAGGAGCAAGCGCCAAGGAGCCTTCCTCGCGCTCTCCACGATCACACCGTCCCCGCCGGTACGGACTGCCGTGCGCAAGATGGAGAGCGATATATTCCCCTACTGAATCCTCTACGTGGTATTATATGTATGTATATATTTATATGGAGATATAGATATAATACCTCTGTATAATATTACACGTATGTATCTACATATGCTATAGTGAAGCTGACCAGAGAAGAAAACCCAAGAGCGTCGATCTACAGAGTCTACAGAGTCTACAGAGTAAAGTACATAACACGCGCCCATTCGGACAGGGCCGCTGGCAAAGCCACTCGGGCCCCGATCTCCATCAGTCCCTTTTGTCGACAATCGTCAATCCCCTCTATGAGATCTCGAGATCTGATGCTGGGATTTCTCGGCTCTTCCACCTGTCCAAAGTGTAACCATGGAGCCCTCCTCCGGGCGTCCACCACCATCGCTATCTACCACCAATACCATCCACACCTCACCATTACCATCGTCTCGCTTTCTTTCTCCCCCACCTGGTGATACTCCTGCTGATACTGGATACCAGATATTCGAATGATACCTGCAGTCTGGAGCATCATCTCCAGCCCATTCACCAATTTTTTATCTTTTCTTCTTTGAGGGAAGACTGTTGATTCTGACTTCTGAAGGTATCTATTTACAAGTACTGGTTATTTAATATCAGGTAATAGAATTTGTTTCAGTGCACTCGTTTTTTTGATAAAAAAAAAATCTACTGTGATTTTATCTGATAATAAGTATCATATTTTTTTTGTATAATTTTTATCTAGTTGTATTTTTTTGAATTATTTTTTTAATAGTAATTTTTTATAGGTACCTGAAGAAATTGATGAAAATCAGCTGATTCAACTTGAAGAAAATTGAAAGAATGGTCATCAATCTACAATAAGAAAAAAAATTTTTTTTTTTTTTTTTTTTTTACTTAATTTCTTTAAAATTTAAAACAATTTTATTTTTTAAAATATTTAAAGAATTAATTTCTTATTTTTTTAAAAATAAATTTCTTCTCTCAACCATGAAGAATATAAACTCTCCTGGCAGTTTATGACATATCTGTACTAGAGATTTATTAAAAATGTAAATCTATGCGTCAGGTGATGGATTTGCAAAACTATTAACTTACTAACTATTTACATAGTTGATTAGCGAGTAAAGTAAATTATTAAAAAAATATTGTCCGGTAATGTATAAAGTTCTTGCATACATGCATAACTTACGACGATAATGGAAAAGAATAACATACATAGATGGTAATGATGAGTTTGGTAAGAAGAGTAAGGGAGTGTATGTGTATATTGAAGAATGTTGGATGATGGCTTAGTTTCTTGGCCGACCGGTCTTCCTGCCGCGCGCCATGCTGTCTGCCCGATATGATTCCCGCATACTTCCCACTTAGCAATTGGATATTTTACGCCATTTCCGCTTGACGACTCAATCGTACTCGCGAAATTTCGTAGAAATACCCACGCGTTTCTTTCTTCAAGATATTATGCGACCTGCAAGCTTACATATTATTATTTATTTCATTTAATTAAATATTATTTAGGTGAGTACCGGTGATTATTTTAAAAGAAAAAATAAATTTAATCTATTTATTATTTTTTTAGTTTTTTTATTTTCCAGGAGTTGTCTGGTTAATTTATTAAAGAGCAAGATAATAAACGAAGAAATAATAGAGTGAGAAATCAGATATAATATGTAGACAGGAATGATTATTATCATATGAAGAATAATTTGTCTTGATGTGTTGAAACACACTTGAACAATTCAATATGTCTTTTAATCTATTAATCTGGTATTCGTATCTTAAGGTAATGGTAAATTCAAGTTGAGATAAAACAGTAGAGTATATTAAGAATCATTCTGAGCATTATGATTGTTCAACAGGGGAATGCGGTGTCTTGAGATTCAAGCTCTTATAATAAGAGGCGAGCATCTCCCGTCGAATCAGACCCCAAGATAAAGAATAAGAATTGGCCAGAGCTGCCCAGATACTGAGTAGAGTTGGCATTCGGCATACGAAGGACCAGCATATCCGAGGAAGAAACACGACGGGAGTGGCGGTGAGAAACAACCAAAGGTAGAGAAGATATCGTGCCGGTTAGTGCCCCGCCCCGGCTTCAGGGTCGTCTTAATTACCGGGTGGTCCAGTTCGGAACCCCATAAATATTTGGTTGCCTTGGCGGCACTCTTTCCTTCGAGTCGAGACCCCAGGACTCCTGGGAGACCACGAGATTTCTTCTTCTTCTTCTTTATAGTCGTCTTCTTCTTCTTCTTCTTCTTCTTCTTCTCGAAGCTTCCTCTCGAGAACCAGAGAGAGAAAGTCAATAATAAAAGGAGTATATAAAATGAGAGAGTAAATATAAAGATGTACAGTAAACTCGATAATTCGATGCTCGTGTAGGCTTTTTCACAGACCAAGACTCTTCTCTTGTATATAATTCCATCAGATTGAGGCCTCTTTGTATTTAGAGTTACACCGCCTGGCTCAACTCTCCTGACGAATAACCGGATGACCGTCCAACTCTTTTAAGTAACATTCTACTCAGTTATGTTGGCTAGGGAGCCAGAAAGTCTACCGAAGGTAGTCATTTAGATGAATCGTCGGTTTGGTCAATGTGGGAAAGAGACAAGTTAACTTGAAGATGAGGATGAGGATGAGAGATTATGCTCAAGTGGAAGAGGATATCTAATATTGTCTCTACGCAAAGATAAGGACAGCGGCTTGTCAAGAGCTGCCCACAAAAACGTAAACGTTAAACAAAATAATTTATTGATTTTAATCTATTCGGCGTTATCAAAAGAGAATAAATTTCTGCCGTTCCACCAGAAGAGGATTAGTCATTTTTGAATCATCGGGCAGGTATATGGAGAGATAACAAGCATACTCATCCTAAAACTCAACATCTTATCCACGTCACCCAGCTTTACAAATTGACCGGCCTCCTACGCTATGCGCATAGCACTCTGCATATTCGACAGAATGTTTAATGTTTTCGCCGTGACTCATCCGCCGGGACATCTCTATTATCTGGTCATCTGAGCATGGGATATTGTGGAAATAAGTATACGTGATGTGGACTATAATCAATTGCAATGCTTGTTATCTATATTATTAAGAGAATAAGAAAAATTTTTTATTATGATAAGTATTTAGGCTAGATACATAATTAAGAAATTACCTTGTATCTTGTGAAATATTGACATTTTTAAAGATATAAGCTCATCCCGATGTTACACTTATCGAGACCTTTCATTTGAATACCCACATGCATTTTTGATATATTTTTCATATATACATATATATAAATATATAAAATATATGAAAAATTGATGTGAGTATTCAAATGAAAGGTCTCGATAAGTGTAACATCGGGATGAGCTTATATTTATGACAGCGATGCTCATTAACATTAAATCAACCACGCTTTTATTTAGGTGATTCCTTCGAAGGCAAAATGTCAATAATAATGCCAGCTGCCTGTTAACTAATTCAAGCTGTCAGGGTATCGAGGAAGCGCCCTGCCGAGTTAATTCGATCAAAAGTCAACTCGCGGGAGCGGATTCTGAGATAGTTGGGGACTAAATGACATTCTCTGCTCTCTACAAGAATGAAACACACTCAGTGCGTCATGAGTTTCGTACCAAAGACAGGCTTGGATCAAAACTCCTCGGAAGATTGATACAATCTAACTGGCTTTGTCTTGTTATGAATATGCATTGCCCAACATTTAAATATCTTAATGGTAATAATTCATAGCCCATCAATTATTGTCTGGAGCTTAAATAACCTTCATAAGCAATATTAATGACCGAGATCTGTGGAGAATTAAATGACGACCCACGCTTCGAAGAAGTAGCTTTTCTGAAGGGGTTCACCGGCGGTAACTCCCTCGGGGATCTAACCACGATATTTCTGTGTCCGTGGTTATGTATTTCTGCATAATTGATGTTAAATAATCAACAACTCTTTTTTCAGTTAATAATTCTTTTCTTTTTGTCATTTGAAAATTTAATTAATTAATCAGACTTGATTCAAAATATTTTCTAAAATTTTAAATTATTAATCATTAAAAAAATATTTTTATTAATGATTTTAATTATTAACAGGAAACTCCACTGTGACGAAAAAAAAAAAAAAAAAAAATGATTTTCGGGAATTTTTTTGACAGGGAAAATAAAGGAATTTGGGAATCGGATTTTTTTTATTTTATTAAGGGTACATTGAAGATTATTACCCCAAATTTTTATTAAAAAATATTCAATTGTTACAAAGTTATTAACAATCTCGTCGAGCACTAAAAAAAATTTCCCCCTCCATAGTCGGTTCGATATTTTCAAAAACGGATCATCTGAAAATTAAAACCCATATTGCTTTTTAATCAGTAAGGATGTAGTGATCGTCGCACGTATGGAATTTAAAAAATTTTGATTTTAAAGATTTTCTTTAGCTGAGTTAAAACAAAAAAAAAACAGAAAGAATAGTGAGAAAATTTTCAATCAGTTGCCATTTTTTTTTTTTATTTAAAATTTTTTAATATTTATTTTATTTAATATTTTTAATAATTTTAATTTTTTTTATACCAAAAATTATTATGATTAGTGATAATTTTTTTTTTAATTTTAAACAAATAGTTTACCATAAAAAAATTTTTTTTATTAATTTTAGATGCAGAAATTTAAAAAAATTATCAATGCAATTTTTAAAAATATTTTTTTATCATCAATTTCTTCTTTAAAAAAAAATTAAAAATTTTTCAAGGATCACCATAATAATAAATTTAATTTTTTAGGAAAATTTTGAAAAGAAGCTTTTAAAAAAAAATTGTATTCTGATATTTACACCCTTTAGCAATTATCTACAACTGGATTATACAGTAATATGTAAGCTTCTGAGAAGAGAATAATTTAAAATCGTCAATAAAAACCAGTAAGTTTTTTTCAGTAAGTATGCATTAATTACTACTGGTCTTAAAATGCTTAGAGCATCAGATCATTGATTAAAACGACTTATTATAAATTTTATTTTATTTATTTTCAGTAAAACCAGCTGGTATTGTATATTAAATGGTAGAAGGGAGTATATACGTGGGCAATAAATACAGCGATGGATCTAACCAGTATAAGTACGGGCACCCTCACCTGTTCCCATCTGCAGCTGCATTTGACGGTAAGAACAACATAGCGGACAGTAAACAGGTTGATGTGTGCAACATACACACATATACTTATCTTAACTTATATATTTCTATATATAGACCGATAACTTCTTGACAAATTATTATCATCTCCCGGAAACTCGTTTCTTCTCAATTAAACGTGACGATGAGAGTTTTATTCCCGATCCTCGAGTTTTATTTTAAATTCCCGTGAGTATGTAATGCTAATTTATTTTATAATTATATACTTATTAATCAAGTAGGGAGTCAGATGAAGAATGATGATGATGATGATGATGATGATGATGATACTCGTATACTTATGCTGACATTCGATAGAAGCCGATACGAGGTAAACAAGTATTCTCTACAGTTCAGAGAGTACTTTCGGTACGCGGCAGACAGCGCGTCGCCCAATCTCCTGACTTGTTCATATTCTCACTACTTCTTGTGTATTAGAGCTCGAGATATAATACCAGTTACATCAACTCCCGTCGATTCAATTGTACCAATGTATTATTATGTTAATGCCTTTTTATTTGATTTATCGCGTTACAGCATCTAGAATTCAATTCTTGGTAATAGTCAAGATTTTTATCTTTATTATTAAGAGAATGAAAAAAAATTTGTTTCCAGGAAAGTCGTATGATAAAATCGGTTTTTTTTTTAGTGAATTTTAGTGTCATTACAAAGGTCTTGACTAATTTGTACCTTTTCAAGGTTTCTTATCATTCTCACCGATAATCAATTTATTATAAGTATTTAGGCTAGATACATCATTAAGAAATTACCTTGTATCTTGTGAAATATTGACATTTTTAAAGATATAAGCTCATCCTGACATTACACTCATCAAGAGCTTTCATTTGAGTACCCACATCAATTTTTCATATATTTTATATATTTATATATTTGTATATATGAAAAAAAATATCAAAATGCATGTGGGTACTCAAATGAAAGCTTTTGACGAGTGTAACATCGCGATGAGCTTATATCTTCAAAAACGTCAATATTTAAGAAAGTATAATGCAATTTAACAAAAGCAATTATTTACTAAAGCACAATTTTATTTATTTATAGTTAAAAAATTACGGCAGTCACATAGTAACTGCAAGGTTGCTAGTTTAATATTAATTTATGATATTCTGGTTAAAACCATCTTAGAGATATTATAACATACTTTTCTTCTTAGTAAATTGCTTGCTTTAAATGTAATTTTAAAATTATTAGATGTAGTTTTAACTGGAAATTCGGTACATAAATATTTTTCTACGCTGTAAACAATTGTTTGAAGGTCTCACGTGCATATAATACTTTATTACAGTACTTTGACTGTTGTGAAAATTTTCTATTAATAGATAATGAACGCTGTGCTGCTTTAAATTATAATTTCATTATTATTATTATTCAATATTATCATTTTCTTAGAATATTAATTTGTTTATCCGTTCGGGGAAATTATTTAAACACACTTAGTAGAATCTTTATTTTAAAACATTTCAAGATTTATTCTATTTGTCTTTTCCTTGATATTTTGTCGGGATTTTTTTTTTTGTCCACGTGTTATTGAGGAAACCTTTGATGATTTTTTGTTTACTCAGGATACTTATACTAGGTTTATTAATATTTTTTGAGTTGAATGTGAAACTACGGTATTACTTTATATAACGTTATAACTATTAGAAAGTCTGATATGGATTTAAATATCGATTTATTTAATCTAAAGCAAGTTAATGTGTTTAATAATCTTGATCGTGTCAAATAAAATCAGCCAACGGAAATATTAAGTAGTTTTATTTTACACGGGCTGATTTTTTTTAAGTATTTATAAATGCAATTAAATATTTATCAAAAATTAAAATTTTTTTTCTGTAGACTGAAAGAAAAAATTTATTTTAAAAAATTAATTTGTTTAAAATCAAATTTAAAAATTAATTTTAACTAAAAAATAATTTTATTAAAATCCAAAAAAAAATTTATAATTTTTTACAAATTTTATAACAATATATTATAAGAATTAAATATTAACATTTTGATTGACATTAAAAAAAAAAATATATATATATATATTTTACGTGTATAAATATCAGTGAGCATGTTCATGATATGAATATTAATTTCAAATTTTATTATTTGGAAAAACAGCTGCCAATAAATTCGGCTTGTTAACTTTCCCGAGATTATTTTTCGGGATTTTGTCGACTATTTTAAGGACCGTAGGCACAGCGTAGTCGGGTAGTGATTTTTTAGCGAACTCGCGTATCTGGTGTAGCAGAATTTCCGATCCTTCGCGAGTGACCGCAACAGCGGCGACCTGTAAAAAAATTATAAATAAATAATTGATCAACTGGAGTTGAAAAGTATTGAATTAAAAATAATTATCAGTAAATATAAAAGAAATGGTATTATATGTGACTCGTGATGAAAACAAATATATCAATGATAATAAACAAGTGTAGTGAATCGAAAAACTTGATCTTACTTTTTGTCCCCAAGTAATGTCAGGCAAACCGACCACTGCACAATCTATGATGTCTGGATGACCAAGAATTACCGTTTCCACTTGCAGGGCACTGACCTTATAGCCTCCTGTCTTTATAATATCAACCGAACTGCGACCTAAGATGCTGTAGACGCTGCCGTCATACATTGCAGTGTCACCTAAAAATTTTTATTAAAAAAAAAAAAATAATTTTAATCATTAAAATATTTTCTACTAGTCCCTTGAATTTATTTTTGCCGAATTAATTTAAAAATCTTGATTATAAATTAATAAACAAATTTTTTTTTTAAAAGCTTAAAAATAAATTAATATTAAAATTATGAATAAGTCAGTCGGCAAAAATTATAAACAAATAAAATAATTACCAGTTTTAAACCATTTATCACTGGTAAATTCTTTGGCAGTAGCCTCCGGCTTATTGAAATATTCCCGAAAGAGACTTTCACCTTTGACTTGTAAGTCTCCACTTACAGGAATTTTAGCTTCTTTTCCGACAACTTTGCTGCCGGAGCTGGAACCTTGAACCAATACTTCGGGTGTACTACTTGGGCCAGTTATTCTAACTTGTACACCAGGCAGTGGAGTCCCAACAGTACCTAAAAGTAAAGTATTTTTATCATTTAAAAATATGATTTATATTATCGCCGATAATGTCAAAAATATTAAATAATTATTTTGAAATTTAAGCAAAAATCCGGGATATGATGATCGAATAAATAAACACCTGGAATACGTTGACCTTCCAGCGGATTTGACAGAACCATACCCGTTTCAGTCATCCCGTACCTTTCCAGCAAACGATGTCCGGTGATTTCTTCCCATCTGTCGAAAATCGGCTTTGGTAAAGGTGCTGAGCCGCTCACCATCAATCTATTAAAAAAAATTAACAAGTGAGTAATAATAATTAAAAAAAAAAATATATCAATAAAATCAAATAGAAATTTCGTTCAAAAAAATGAAAATTAAAATGGTTGGACCTATTTGTAAATATTTACTGAAATTAATTTTTATTTTTTAGCTGGAAAAAAAAATTATTTCTTCAGCTAACAAATAAAATTTAAAATTAATTTCTTAATTTCACAACAATTGCCATTATTTTTAAATTAAATATTGTAAATATTTACAAAAAAAAATTAAAATAAAAAAAAATAAGATACCTAATTTTTGTACTGCAGACTGTATGAACATACTCTCGAATTTTGGGATTCTTGCTGAACAGCTGCTCATACTCTTGAATGAGCATCATGTAAATCGTAGGAACAGCCATAAAGACATTGACTCGTTCGGGATTCTGGAGATTTACGGCGAGAAGTTGGGCCCAGACACTGGAAGTTTCGAATTTTGGGAGCATGACACACCGCGCTCCAATGTAGAGAGGACACATCAGGACGTTGACGATTCCGTGGATATGATTAAGAGGTAGAGTATGCAAGACTATGTCCTTGTCTGTCCACTTCCAGGCGGAGATAAGCGCGTTCATTTGGGACTGCAGGTTCTTGTGAGTCAGCACCACGGCTTTGGGCGTTCCAGTGGTTCCGGATGTGTACACGAACATCGCGTCGCTGTCATTGTAAAATTCGTCCTTCAATGGAGTCTCTGTTGACTCGTCGAAGTACTCTATGTCAGTGTCTCGGTTGTTCGCTAATCTTGGTAATGGTTTCATGGCGAGGAGTCGCAGTGCGTTGTCCAGGACTATCAAGCGACAGTTGCATTTTGAGGCGATTGGTTCCAGTAGAGGAGCAAATTCAGTCGTTGTGATTACAACTTTTGATCCTGAATCTTTCAGGTAGTACTCCAGGACTGGAGGTGGACTTGTTACACTTAGAGGTACGGCTGAAAATTTTTTTTATTTATTTTTATTGGAATTTTTTTTTTTTTTTGGAGTTGAATAAATTTTTTTTTTGTATTAAAATCATATAAAATTAAAATTTTAAATATATATTTGACCTAAATTAATTTTTTTTTAATTAAAATTACATTAATTTTTTTTTTTGGAATTAAATTAATTTTTTTTTTGTATTAAAATTATTTAAAATTGAAATTTTATAAACTTTCTATATATTTGAGTTAAATTAATTTTTTTAAATTCAAATTATATAATTTTTTTATTTATTTTAGTTGAATTAAATTTTTTGAAATTAAAATATTATAAACCTAGTCAGTTGAAAAAGTAAAATTAATTATTTATAATTATTATCAACATAAAAAATATCTAAATTATAAAATAAAATAATTACCAATTTGTCCACTCATCCAACATGCCCACTGAACAATAACATATCTCGCATCATTGGGCATCAAAAAAGCAATTCTTTCTTGCTGACCTTCTTTTAAAATATTCGACAACTCTCCAGCAAATTGTCTGGAGCTCAAAAATAATCCTCTGTACGTATAATACCCCTGTAGATCTCTTAAGGCTGTTTTATCGCCAAATTTAATGGCGTTTCTAAATATTGGTACTACATTATTGTTCCTTGGTGGCTAAAAAAAAATTAACAAAATTATTTTTACTCCAAAAAAATTACATCATTTATAAATACCTCTTGTGTTTCATTAATAGAACTAAGTGCAGCATGTGTCTGTTGTAATCTCCGAACAATTAAATTATTTTTCTGACATCTAGCAATACCATACGCAGAAGAATAAAAACTACGTCTCAGCAACGATCCCATTGTGTTGACAAATTAAATTAAAATGATCTTCCACGTGTCAAATTTCTGTAATCTTTAAATAAATGTCAATTATAAATACTAATAATAATTATATGTCAATTACAGGTATGCCGACAGTGAATATATGTCTAGAGTGTTGTTAAAAAATAAACTCAGACATTTAATAAAAATCATATGATCAACAAAAATAAACTTTTATATAAACATACGTTTATATGTCCACTGAAAATATTTCATGTATTATATATGTACTTATATACATATTCATAATTATAAATACATGAAACAAGAGTTATAAAAATATGGAAACAGTACCGTGTGATTTAAATTGAGTTAAATAAACAAGTTGAAGATTTTTAAAAGTGGGTTACAATATAGACCTTGAATTCTTGAATTATTGAATTAATTAAAATATATATTTTAAACTCCGAGATTAAATCTGTCATGTAAGTCATACCTTATCAAACATTATTATTACAGTATTTATATATTTTACAGATTGATGTTCGCGCCACTTGTTATTTTTTACAACTCAAGACACTTCGACAGATCGACAGTCAGATCACTTTTAATAACAACACATAAAAATAACTCCGGAATGACAAGTTGACTTATCTACATATTTTTTCGATAGGTTACTCGGGTAAATTGTATTAAAAACAAACTTGAGTCCCCCTCCATCTCAATCTTTATTCATCTACGTCATGTAAGTACCTACGAAAATAATAAATAGTTATTTTTTATGGCTTTGAAGTTAGCTGACAGCTGTCATTGTTTTTAATTCTCACTACAAATTATTTACAACAATAAAAAAATATCTAATAATTTTTTTTTAATTTTTACAATGCGGAATTTTTGGAATTTTATTATTATAATTTAATTGCTGTAAAGTTTTAAAACAACTTCTAATGTCTGTCAACTTCAGAGTGCCATATTTTTTTACCAGTTGTTAGTAAATTAAGAATGATACTGAAGTTAGCAGTCAGCTGTCAATTTAAAAAATTAATTACAATGAAAAAATGCTTCTAAAAATTTTCACTTGTAATTTTTATTAATTTTCACATGTGAAACTTTTTAATTGATTTTTTTTTGATAACAGAAAAAAATTTTAAAAACAAAAATATATATTGCGCGCGCAGCGTATACTAAGCATTTAGAATTGAGGTTTGAGGTTATGTGGTGTGTTAATTTCAAGCTTAGCATCAAAATAAATAAATAAAATATATATACATAAATATAAGCCACACATTAAGGAAGTAAATAATTTGGTAATTATTTATAAATTATTTCTTTAATACAATATTGAAAAAAAAAAAAATGTTTATAATAAATTCGTAATTTTTTAGTGAAGAAAAAAAAACAGAGTAATAATTTTTGAGGTTACATTGCTAATAATTTATTAAAATTAATTTAGCAGAAATTTAATAATTTTTTTTAAAAGAAATTATAACTAAGTATGTTGTCATTAATAATTTTTTTTTTAAGGATGACAATGGGTGAGAGATATAATATACACAGTCAACTAGAGCATCTACAGTCCAAATACATAGGAACTGGACACGCTGATACGACAAAATTCGAGTGGCTAGTCAACCAACACCGGGACTCATGCAGCTCCTTCATGGGGCACTATGACCTTTTAAGTTTCTTTGCAATTGCCGAAAATGAGTCCAAAGCCCGAGTGCGGTTTAATCTGATGGAAAAAATGCTCCAACCTTGCGGACCTCCTCCAGAGAAACCCGAAGACTAGTTAATATAATTAACATATCTAAATTAATTTTTCATACCGGATTAAATTTAATTTTTTCAATGATTATAAGTTTATAAGAAACAATAATTATGATTTATTAAGGCTACAGGTAAAACAGTAAAATTATAAATTAAATCATTTAAAAATATTTTTTATTTAGTTTAAAAAAATTTCAAAATCCTTATTCTAAATTTTTAATATTATTTTTATGCTTTTTCAATGCCAGTTTGACCAAGTACTGCTGAGTAACTAAAGAAAGATTTTCACTGGCTTTAGTCAATGCTTCCATGGTAGATTGTATTGTATCGAGATCAATATTTCCCACAAAATACAACTCGGAAACTTGATTCTTCTGCAAAAGACTGGCTTGCATAATTATCCCGTGATTTTTAGACTTGTGGGTTTTTGAGGGAACACTCATACAAAGTTCTTCTTCGTCGGTAGTTGGATCCAGGAACACAGTGTCTGCGTAAATACCCTTAAAAATTCAATTTTTACAATTTTATCAAAGAACTATCTTGGGCACGAAATTTTTTTTATTCTTTCAATGATATAGATAATAATAAAATAATAAACACTTACAGCACTAACCGCAGTAACGATACCATACGTCGAAATATTAGCGTCAATCAGAGCCAAACTGGCAGCAGTAATAGCTGCTCCTAAACAAGATCCTCCATTGTCAAGTACCATCGCATAAATATCTATTTGAAAATTTGGATATTCATGCTAAAATAATAATAATAATAATCGTAATATTTATTTTTTAATTTTTAGTAAATAAATAAATAATTTTTTTATTAAAAAAAAAAAAATTACCCGGCAAACAGCTGGCTCCAGTGATCTCTGCATTATCAAGCTAAATTCTTTTTCTTCAGCATCCTGCTGATGAATTCTCCTTTTAGCGCAAGAAAAAGACGCGAATTTAAATTCGCAGTATAAATTTCCGTGTAAACTGTATCCAGATTTATTAGGAATGTCTCGGGGATCAAAAACTGAACATATCACCTTCGTTTTTCCTAATTCTATGTACGCGGATCCTTTGGCCTGACTGACGACTCCAGTTTTGATAACTAAAAATTAAAAAAAAAATTAGTAAAGCCGTAAGCGCATAAAAAAAAAATATATATTTATTTTATTAATTAATAATGACACTGAAATTAAAAGACATTTAAAAAATTTTTCAACCAATTATTTAAAAAAAAAAATTTTTTTTAATTTTTACCAAAAAAAAATAAATTTATTGTCATTAAAAATATTGAAAATTTTTAAAATTTTTGATAAATTCAGTATCATTAATTAATTAAAAATTAATAAATATATTATTTGACAAACATAACCTTACATATTTTTCTAAGCTCCTGATTTTGTCTGCCATCTTTTCTATTTTTTAAAAATTTCTCCGGATTTTCTGTCTTGCTGCTAGTGGAATCAACATAAATTTGATAAGGTACTGTCACTTCAGGACCATTAATTCTTCGTTGATCAACCGGCATCGTTGTCACTTAAATCCAAAATACAAGTAATAAGTAAATATTTACACGTGGTCTGTGTTTAAAAAACTGACGTTGGCGATAATACTGAAGTTAGCCGTCAGCTGTTAATTTTAAAAATTTTTTTAATAAATCAATTGCAATAAAAAAATTTTCACTTGTAATTTTTATTAATATTTACATGTGGAACTTTTTAATTAATTTATTTATAATAATATAATTGCTATAAAGTTCCAAAAAAATTTTTAATATCTGTCAACTTCAGTGTCATCGTTGGCGCTGCTGTCGTAGTTATGGAGACCGCAAGTTAACTCACGTTTCTCTGAAGCCACAATTATTTATAATTTATAAAAAAAACAAAAAATAAATGGATTTAATTATTAAATGGACGGCATACTGGGTTTATGCTATTGGAGTTTTCTTTTTTATTAATTATTTAAATATTTTTTATTTAATTAATACTATCATTGATTATTTAGGAAGCAATTTTGAAAATGGACAATTTTTTGACTACGTCATAGGTAAATATTTTTTATAAATAAAAATTATATTAAAATTAATAAAAAATTATTTAAAAAAAATTACACTTAACATTTTTTCAATTTTTTTTATGAAACAAAAATTAGCCATGAAAATTAAATTAGCCGACATTTGGAAATTTTTATAATTTATTTTATTGAAAAATAATTTTTTAAAAATTAAAACAAAAATTTTCACATGTGGAAAATTTTAAAAATTATATGAGGAATTTTTTCTTTTAATTTTTTTAAAATAATTTTTCAATAAAATAAATTATTAAAATTTTTAAATATCGGCTAACTTAATTTTCATTTTTTTTTTTTTTATAATTTTTTTCAATAAAAAAATTTTATTAATTAATTATTATAATTGATTTCAGTTGGAGCGGGTAGTGCTGGAATAACACTTGCATCTAAATTAACAGATGCAGGGAACAAAGTAGTGATAATAGAAGCCGGTGGTCCAGCTCCACCATTCGCCGACATTCCCGTTCTCGCGTCTCTTTTTCAGCTGTCAAATTATGACTGGCAGTACAAAACAACTTCGCAGAAGCATGCTTGCAAAGCACTAGTCAACAATGTATGTATTAAAAAATTCTTTCTTTGAAATTAATTCAATTTATTTTTTTTTAATTAAAAAATAATAATTGCAGCAAAGTCGATGGCCGATGGGGAAAATTTTAGGAGGCTCTAGCAGATTAAATTACATGGCTTATGTTGAAGGCCATCCTCAAGATTATCAATGGTTTGCTGATTATAAAAGTAAGCACTTAATTTTTTTAATAAATAATTTTTTTGACAGCTTGAGTTTATTACAGGTTATAAATTAAATGGAGTAAGTGACACGCGTCATTGTTCAGAATTGTGTGATAAAATTCTGGAAGGTGCTGAGGAAATTAATCAAGAGGCTATAGATAATGAATTATTAGAATTTAGAAAAGTACAATTGACAATGATTAATGGAGAGAGATGGAGCACTGACAGGCTGTTAAATAAAAATAAATTAACTGTTATTACTCATGCTCTTGTTAATAAGGTAATTTTAATTTTTTAATGTCTTTAAAAAATTATTTTTAAAAAATTGCATTTAAAATTAATTTTGTTAAAAAAATTTATTAAATATTTGATGAATAAATTTTTTTTTTAGATTAAATTTATAAATAATGAAGCAAAAGGTGTAGAATTTACAAAATGGAAACAAAATTTTACAATTCACGGCACCAAAGGCGTAATAATTAGCGCAGGAGCCATAGGAACTCCAAAATTGCTCATGCTTTCGGGTGTTGGTCCCAAAAATGATCTAGAAAAATTAAAAGTAATTATTTCTATCGAAAATAAGCTACCAAATTTTGATAAAAATTTTTTTTAGATTAAAGTGATCAGTGATTTACCAGTAGGAAAGAATTTGGTAGATCATATTTTAACCGGGATAGATCTAGTAATTCTAGAAAAAAAATTATCAGTCAGTGTTCCGGAGTTACTTAAGCCGACGTCGGGTTTAAATTACTTTTTCAATAAGCAAGGTGAGAAATATACTAAAATAAAAAATTATAGAGATTATTATTTGTCTATTATTAATGATTATCAATCAACAGGTCCTTGGGCTTCTGCTGGCATTGAAGTTGTAGGAACATTGGCTGAAAAAAACAAACCAGATCTCCAGTTTATGGTAATTCCTGTTGGAGTGTCTCAGGACAATGGAGTATTTCTTCGAAAGGCCATGGGGATTAAAACCCAAGTATGCAATTATTAATTAATTAAAATGATATTAAAGTTAGCAGTCACTTGATAATTTTTTTAACAAACAAATTTGTTCCGAAAAATTATTATAAAAAAAAGCATTTATAATTTTCTTAAATTTCTACATGTCAATTTTTTTTTACAATTTTTTTTGCCACAATTTATTAGTTAAAAAAATTATTAAATGTCTGCTAAATTAATTTTTAATTAATTAAATAAATTTTTGAATTTTATTTAAAGATTTTCGACGAATATTTTGCTCCTCTGGCATTTAAAACAGCAGTAACAATAGCTCCAGTCTTACTGCACCCCAAAAGCACTGGAGAAGTCAAGCTAAAGACTGCAGATCCTTCTGACGACCTTGAAATTAATCCCAACTATTTAAGCCACCCAGATGACATATCTATTTTAATAAAAGGTATAATTAAAATATACCAGCAATAATTTTAATTATTAACAAAAAAAAATTTTTTTCTAGGTTTAAAATTAGTCACTAAGCTGGTGAAGACCCGAGCACTGAAGACTCTAGGAGCCTCATTGTACACAAGACCCTTCCCAGGATGTGAAGGTATGAAATTTGGCACGGACAATTACTGGAGGTGTTATATACAGCAATTAACGCTGACTTCATACCACCCCGCTGGGACTTGTAGTCTTGGAAGTGTAGTAAACAATTCATTCAGGTAATATTTAATGTATTAATTAGAAAAAATATTCTATACACTCTTACAACATTTATACATTTGCTTATTCAGCAATTAATATTATTTAAAATAATGGTAATTATTTACAAGTGGGGTCCTCTCTATTTTTGGTCATATTTAGGTGCAAAAATTAATATTTTTTTTATTCTGCTTATTTTTTACGGTGCATTTATCATAAAAAATGTCGTGAACAATTAAAAAAAAAAAAAATTGAGCATCAAAATTTTCTAAAAAAAAATATATATCAACAAAATCAAATAAAAATTTCGTTAAAAAAAAATGAAAATTATAAATTATTAATTATTAAATTTTTTTTTTGCTTAAATCTATCTTCTCTTTACAGATATTATTTATTGTACGTAAATATTAACTAAACATTCTACACATAAAAATGTAATATATTGTTGTAAATTATCGAGGGCGTTTCTTTTCAAATTAATAATTAAAATGGTAGAGCCCACTTGTAAATAATTACCAAAATAATTTCCCTCGACTAAGGCAATAGCTGACTAAGTTATAATAATTATTACAGAGTTCTGGGTACAAAAAATTTATTCGTAGTAGATGCTTCTATACTACCCTCGTTACCGAGCGGTAACATAAATGCAGCAGTGATGATGATTGCCTCAAAAGCGGCTGATTTAATAAATAAATCGATGAGCGAGCTCAATCAAACTATAAATTATTTTTGTCCGAAAAGTAACTACGTTAGAGATATATTTAATTTGCCTAATGTATGTCTCAAGTCCCTTTAAATTAATTAATTAATTAATTAATTGAATAAAAAATAAATTTATAAAGAATTAATTACTAGAAAATTAACGAGTATTGCGAGAGCGATTGTGGTAATGTCGTTGATTTCTGTGATCATTTTTGTGGTGCTGGTTGCGATGCGAGCGGTCCTGTCTGTCTCGATCACGCTCGCGCTCTCTGTCGCGGTTGTAAGGGTGGCTGCGGCCACGTCGATTGTCGTCTTTCGAGGGAAAATTGTTCATTTGGCTGGGGTACATGCCCATCCCGGGAGGCGTGAACATAGGAAGCATGTTTCTGGCGATGTTGTACGCCATTGAATTTTCCAGCGGCTGGTTTCCATACTGCAGGACGTTGTCATTGTTGAACTTGTTCACGGCACCCTTCGGGTCGCTCACCTGGCGGTTCTTCAACATCAGAGCGCGGTTGAACAGCGTTGTCCCTTCGAATAAATTCAGAGCGTAAGGTACCGAGACCATGTGCTTAAATGTTACAAAGCCAAATGACTTTTGGCTACCATCGCGGTCTTTTGGGATGTTTACCTTTTCCAGAGGTCCTGCCTAAAATCGTAAAATTAAATTAATAAAATTATAATTAATACTACCATAATTTATATTAATTAATAATTAATAACTTACTTGGAGAAATAATTCGTATAATATATCTTCAGTGCATTTGTTACTCAAATTTCCACACCAAATTGTGCGTGAATCTTCGTCCATTTTTTTAAATTCTATCTTCTAAAGTAACAATAATATTTTACAAAAAAATAACCTTATGGCTTTCTGCAGTATTGCAGAATTGTGTATCTATGTTTATAGCCTCAATAAACACTCGACGTGTCTTTTGTTTATAAGGTTAAGCAGCAGCTATTGCTTCCACGAATATTCCTCTGTTTATAATTTTAGGAGCGGAGGGAAGCCATTTTTTTTTTTATTTGGTTGGTAAAACTGTAAAACTGTCGTGAAGATCATACCGAAGTTGGCTGACAACCGTCAATTTTTTAATTCTTATAAAAATTAATTACAATTAAAATGCTTTTTAAAATTTCAAATTATTATTTTTGACACGTTGAATTTTATTCATAGTAAATTTTATTTCTGTAAAATTATAAAAAAATTTATAACTGTAAAGTTAATAACACTGAAATTGACAGACATTAAAAATTTTTTTAGAATTTTATAGCAATTAAATTATTATTGAAAAAAATTAATTAAAAAATTCCACATGTGAAAATTAATAAAAATTACGAATTAAAATTTTTATTGTAATTGATTTGTTAAAAAAATTTTTGCAAATGACAGCTGACGGCTAACTTCAGTATGATGTCATTGTCATGTTTGCTGCCTGGTGGACAACTTGTAAATTAATTCTGTTTGTCTAATAATTTTATACCAACGTGATTTCTAGAATCCCGGAAAATATGAGTATTAAATATAATTAAATATAATTTTTAAGTATTTATCAACTTACTAATCAAAATAATTTTTTTATTTGCACAGAAATAATTTTTTTTGTTATATTTTACTCCAATAAGTAAATTATTGACAAATTTTCAAAACGTCAAATTTTTGCTCCAATTTTTTTTATCAGGAATATTAAAATTTAATTTTAAAATAATATATTAGATAAAATTATTAAATTTGTAAGTTATTATGATAATAATATTGATGATAATAATAATAATAGGTTAAGAAAAAACTAATTCTTTGACAAATTTCCGATTTGATAAAAATTTCTGAATGCTTCCACCAGATGACAGATGACGGGTGGCGCGCGCGCATCTCCAGTTGACGCTTGCCGCCAAATGACCGGCATCATTTTATTCCAAAGTTAATTCGCGGATTGCTCATCGCTGATAGAATCACCAGTGGTCAGTAATTAACCAGGACAATATTCCACGTTAAAAAGCTAACGCGGGCCAATAAATTTGAGGATTACACGGTAAATATAAAAATTTAATAATTATTGCAACATGACAAATTGAAGCCTTAGCTTAATATCAATATTAATTTATAAATCCTCAAAAAAAAAAAAATTATTAAAAAAAAAAAACTAAATTTTTTTAGAGTAAAATTGGTAATAAACAAATCAACCGGTGAAGCAGTTGCCATGAAGATGATAGACCTGAAGAAGCACCCAGATGCTCGGCAGAGTATCCACAAAGAAACAACCGTGCACCGCATGTTGTCAAACCCGCACATAATCCGTTACTTCGGGCAGCGCAGCGAGCCGAACATGGAGTACATATTCCTGGAGTACGCCTCTGGCGGCGAATTATTCGACAGAATAGAGCCGGACGTGGGTATGCCAATGGCCGAAGCCCAGAAGTACTTCCGTCAGCTGATGACAGCCGTGGAGTACTTGCAATGTCGAGGAGTCGCGCACCGCGACCTCAAGCCCGAGAACTTGCTTCTAGACGAAAAAGACAACCTAAAAGTGACGGACTTTGGAATGGCGACAGTCTACCGGCTGCAGGGTAAAGAGCGGTGCCTGGAAAAGCGCTGCGGGACGCTTCCCTATGTAGCCCCGGAGGTTCTGGTCAAACCTTACCACGCTGAGCCGGCTGATATCTGGTCCTGCGGGATCATCCTCGTCGCTCTTCTCGCCGGTGGTAAGATTTGATAAAAAAAAATATTTTTTTTTTATTAAAAATTTAATTTGCAATTTGCATGCTCCAGTCTAATCATCCATCTCTGCACAGAGCTGCCGTGGGACGAGGCAGACGTGGACTGTCCGGAGTACAAAGCCTGGAGGGAGGCGCAGCACTTGGAGCTGACTCCTTGGAAGAAGATTGACAATACTTCTCTGAGTTTAATTCGTAAAATTCTTACTCACTCTCCTTCTTCGAGGATTAAAATCCAAGATATTAAATTGCACCGATGGTACCTGAATGATTTAGATAAAGGTATTATTTTAATTAATTTTTTTTTATTGTTATTTATTATTAAGTCGTTTATTGTAGAACTATTTACCAGATTAAATAATTAATAATTATTATTAATTAATGATAATAAAAAAAAAAAAAAATAATCGATTGATTTTTTAGAATCCAGCTGAAGAAGAGCCATTGTTTGCGAAGTCAGGTACTGAGTGACTCTGAGCATAATTAAAGTCTCAGGGGTACTTAGTATCTAACTCCGAGAACACTTTCAGTCAACAACTAAACTTTAAGTGTAGTTACTTTTTTCAGGATTTAATATTACGGATCTCGAGAGTAATATTAGAGAGTAAAATGAAAAAAAAAAAAAAAAATGGACAATTAGAAATTTTAATAAATTAAAAATGCAATTTTTTAAAAATAATTTTTCCGAACAAATTTTTTTGTTAAATAAAATTAAAAAATGGTCATACAGCGTCTAGACTATTTTGTAAATTCAAATTTAAAGTTGAGCCAAAAAAAATTTTTTTTTCAAGCGATTTAATTTAATATCTGCTTTAAAAGCGAATTTAATAATTTTTTTAAAAAATAATTATTTAATTAAAACTCTAATTGGATTATTTTTCCTACTTTTATAGTAAAAAATTCAATTGCTAGTGACAATTATTAAATTTTTTACACTTTCAATTACGCGCCTTATAATTAATCTCAATACTGTTCAGTAAAAAGAAATTAAATAGTTAAATGTGCGTTAAATTGACATTAATGTGCAATTAATCGATTTTATCAAATAATATTTTATTGCTCGGTAGTTTTTTTTTTAAAAAACCTCTAATTAATGATACGAAAAAAAAAATTAAATAATAATAATAATTATTATTACTATCATAGATTTTGACAGTGTAATAAAAATTGATCTAATTGATAATAGATGTGTAATTTAATACTGTCGCATTGCGGCTGAATAATAGAGCCGCGACATTTAGAACCTCAGCAATTATTAAACATCAATAAACGTGAATGGTCAATAAAAAACCGATTAATAAACAAAGCTTCGTTGCACAATTATAAAGTTTACGATAGATTTTAAAAAAGGCAATTAGAACAATTCCTCAAGCTATTGATCAAGAATAATTGTTTAAATAACCAGCGGATTTACCTAGCGGACGCGTAATAACTTAAGTACATTATTATTATTATCATTATTACATTAATAATAATTATAATAATATAAACAGTTATTAAAATTCTGGAGGTGGACCGTACATATTATTGAGTTGTTGCGTGCATCGTATAAATGTCGCACGCCGTGACAATTCACGTATTTTAGAAGCACCGACATATGTACATGCTGATCTCAGTCCACCGAGGATGTCTAGTACGGTTGTTTCTACAGCTCCTCGATAAGGCACCTCGACAGTCTTGCCTTCCGATGATCTGCAATAATTAAGAGAAAAAAATATTAAAAAAACTCTTTTTTGTTTAAATTTAAATTTAAAATTTAATTAATTTAAAAATAAAATTAAAAAAATTTTATTACATAAATACACCCGGTAAAATTTTCCTTCTTTTAATTATGTAGATAATAAATATAAAATTACCTGTATTCAGCTATACCACCGGCATGTTTATCCATAGCAGTATTGGAAGACATCCCATAAAAAAGTTTTACTTTTCTACCATTTCGTTCAGTAACACTACCACCGCATTCATCATGACCCGCAAACATACCACCAGCCATAACAAAATCAGCACCAGCTCCAAATGCTTTAGCTAAGTCACCTGGACATGTACAACCACCGTCCTTTAAAATAAAGATAAATAAATCGCTTCAATTATAACTTCAATAATTTTAAATGATTTATTTTAATAATAAAAAATTAAAACTTATTTTAATAAAAAAAAATTATAAATTATTTTAATAATAAAATAATTACCACTTATTTTAATAATAAAAAATAAAAAAAAAATTCTTACGGAAATAATATGGCCCTTAAGCCCATGAGCAGCATCAGCACACTCAATAACAGCAGACAATTGCGGATATCCAACTCCCGTTTTCATTCTAGTGGTGCAAACGGAGCCAGGACCAATTCCAACTTTAATTACGTCAGCGCCGGAGAGTATTAATTCTTCAACCATTTCTCCAGTTACGACATTTCCTGCCTAATAAAAAATACATAAATTTATACATAGACCTAATGATAAGAAGCAGCTCGTGACTCATCACCGAGACGTTATTAATTTTATTCCTTTTAAGTTATTTGATCGATAACAATTTAATGCACAGAGTACTAGCTGGTACTGGTATTATACACAGCTCAAGCCACTTAAACTTGTTTATTTATTTATTTATTTATTTGAAATATCAATTGCACTTACGATAATCGTATGACTCGGAAACTCAGCCCGGACTTTTCTTACATACTCGACAAAGTGTTGGGAGTATCCATTAGCCACGTCCAGGCAGATGAATTCAATATCAGGCACAGCTCCAATAACATTTTTTAATCGATCAAAGTCATTGTCGCTGGTACCTGAGCTCACAGCCATATGCTTCAAGCAATCTTGATTTTTTGATGCAAATTCTTTCCATTCTTCAGGAGTATAATATTTGTGCATTGCTGTGAAAATTCCATGCTGGAAAAAAATATTTATTAAGTCTTCTTTTTTTTTTTTTAATAAACAAAAAGGTAAAAAAAAGCCCCAATTATTGACAGAGGTCTAAATATTGACACCCTAAATTATTTTCAAATATATTGAATTATCTGTAATAAAAATAACTATCGTAAAAATTTTTATTAAATTCTAATTGATTAAAAAATTGAAAGAACTTGCTGTCAGTTCAAAATATTAAATATTAATTATTAAAAAAAAAATAAAGAGCACTATATTGATATTTAATTGTTTAAAAAAAATTACATCATAAATTTGTCTTTTATAGTGTCAATAATTGGAGATTTTACTTTAGTTATAAAAAAAATGTATGAAAAAAAAATTTTTTTTTAATAATTTTTGATAACAAATTAATGATGATAATTTTTAATTATAGGTGAAAAAAAAAAAAAAAAAAAAAGTATTAAAATTTATAAAATTTTTTCTACCGATGTATATATATTTTTTTAATAATGCGTTGTTATATAATAATATCAATTACAAATTTATTGTATATTGAAATAATATTTATTTACATTTCAAATTTATTTTTTGTATAATTAATTGTACCATAAAAATTCCTTACACCAAAAGCGTGGGCAGAGGTTTCTTTCCAGGCCAAGCTTCCTTGGCATACTTCTTCTTCTTGGGCTCGTGAGCGAGGGCTTCAGCACTTGCTGGAGCCTCGGGGACCGGAGGAGCGACGTCTTGCTGGATCTGGGCTGGAGTCATGTCCACGTCAGGTGCGGGGTTCGGTAGCGCGATTCCGAGACGCGAAGTCACGGAAGTCAACGAGGAATAAGGATTATTGTTGACTGAAGGAGTGTATTGCTCCGGAGGCAAATCTTGGTACAAGTGGGACGTATTTATCGGCTGGAAGTGCTTCATATGGTGATGATGGTGGTGGTTGTCGTCAGACAGAGATATTAATCCTCCTTCTAGTCGCATTCTTTTACTGGGGACCACTGTTGTTTGCACGAGGTTGCGGAAACGTCCCACTGAAGGATCCACGTCCTCTGGGTTAATTACTTCTTCATCGTCGTTGAATGTTATTCCTTTCTTTTTGCGCTTGCGGTTTGATTTGTGGACATCGTCGTCGGTTATTCCTAGCATTGATATTCTTCTATTGTGGGCTGTGTTGAATTCTGTTAAATTCTGAAATTAAATTTTTTTTTTTTATTATAAATTATTTAAATTATTAAGAAAATTTTGAACTATTGACATTTTTAAAAATATAAGCTCATCCCGATGTTACACTCATCAAGAGCTTTCATTTGAGTACCCACATCAATTTTTCATATATTTTATATATTTATATATATGTATATATGAAAAATATATGAAAAATGCATGTGGGTACTCAAATGAAAGCTCTTGAACAGTGTAACATCAAGATGAGCTTATATTTTTAAAATGTCAATATTTAAAAAAGTACAGTTCAATTGTCTGATAATTTCACTATCATTATTTTTTTATTAATACTTACATCAAGCTCAGTTTCAGTTTCAGGCAATCCAAGCAACCCACCAGCATCAACGTCATCAGAGGATTTTTCTAATTCTTCCATAATCGTTCTCGATCCAGTTTGTGGTCTCTCTCTGATAATATAATAACGCGTTGACGCTCCAAAATGAAATGTACTATCAATTGGCAATTGAGTTGGCTTATTTCCTTCTAGTCTTAAACTTCCAATGTAAGTTCCATGGGCTAAACAATTTAAATAATGTCAATTTAATTAGTAATCAATTTTAATTACGTCAATTATCAAGCAGTTAATTTTTAACTGCTTTAATTAATTTTTCCAAACACTTCTTACAACTAAAAAAATTTTTTTATAAAAATTAATTAATAATTTTTTTTTAGTTAAAATAAAATAAAAACACTTACTGCTTCCTAGATCAACCAAAAAAGCTCTGTTTAAATGCTTGTGATAAACAAGAGCCGCATGAACTCGAGAACATGAAGCATGATCTATGCAAAAGTCATTCAGCTGTTGATTTCGGCCAAATAAATAACATTTCTTCTCATCCACCATCAGTTTCTGCAAGCATTTGTCTAACTTAATCATCTGTTCATTTATTTTTCAACTATTACAAATAATAAATAAATAAACATCAATTGTTTTTACCTGAATCAACTTGTCACCTTTCAGAACGTCCAAGTGCAAACCTACCGGCGGTTTTCCGGCCCTGAAAATTATTTAAATAATTATTTTTTATAAAACATTTGCTAATTTCACTAAATCAATTATCAATTATTGATTTATTAATAATATAATAATTTTAGCAATTAAAAAAAATAAATAAATAAATAATTATTTACCAGCTAGGAACTTCATAGTGATTAGCCATTTTGAAACTTTTTCAAAATAAACTCAATCTTGCTCCATTCAACGCTCGACCATTATACCCCACCAAATGAGAAATTTTCACTAATTAAAATATAAAAGCAACTTAAAATAATCTCAAAAGATTATTTCATTATTTTATTGACTTGAGAAATTAAAATGGCGGACAGTGGGGGAGCTACTGTCGAATTATTTACAAATACTGCGTTCTCCTCAGATATTTAATATCTTGTACATATTTTGGGCATGTACATATATGCATATATTTATACATGCATAATATATGTATGTAACCTATAAAAATAATAATTGTTTAGAAGCTACTGAGAAACCAACTCAGTCACCTAGTTTTTAAGAAAAAAAAATTATATTTGAGTTTATTTAAATATATTTAGTGCTTCAATAATTAAAATTCATTTGTTTAAACAATCAGTGAGAGGTTAATTGTAATTATTTACTAGTGCAGTTAACCTGCTACAGTTAATTGTTTAACAATAATTAATATTCTTGGTAAAGTATTTTTTTAATTACCTATTTAAGAAAATTCATTTTTTTTTTATCACGTGGTTTATAAATTAATTTAAAAATTATTTTTTATAAAACAGCTGATGCTGAAAATTTTATTTTACAATTTATTTATTATGAAAAATAATTATATAAAATTTTTGTAAGTAACCTACATAATTTTTTACTCATTTATTTTTAATAAATAATTATATTAATATAAAAATGAAATATAAAGATAGCAAAAATTTTTATTAATTATTTTTCAAATAAAATTTTATTAAAATAGTTAAAAATAAAAATATTTATGAAATAAAAAATACATAAATAATTAATTTTTTAATAAAAAAATTAAATTAATACAAAAATAAATTTAAAACAGAAAAAAAATTTGTTAATAATTTTTAAATAATAAAATAGATCATTTGCTCATTAAAAAAAAATGAATTTGACCTTGCTAAATAAAATGCAATAAAAATAGTTACCTAATCTTTGCGTCACAATAAATTACACCTCAAGGTTAATTTTACTCACAATATTATAATAATAAATAAAAAAAAAAATATTTATTTATAGGTGTGTGGGCAAATAATGAATTAACATCACCCAACCCAAAATAAGATGCAATGGAGTCCAGCTGCGATCCTTACGAGCAGCGTTTGCTGTCAGTGTACGAGAGTTGTTTGGAAAAAGGTGAGTCTGAGTTGACGGAAAAAGGTCTGCGAAGTCTCTGCGACAAGCTCCAATTAGAGGAGCGCGGTGCGGAGTTGATCTCAAATTTGCTGAACAAAACTCCGGGAAAAGGTAATGTGTACAAAATATCCTTCGAGGCGTTCCGCAACGGGCTGCTGACGCTGCTGGACTCTCAAGAAGAAGAACTTCTTGAGGACAAGGTAATCGAGAGTTCGATTTTAAAGCGAGTAAACGCGCGACAGCTGGGAGTCGGTAACGGCGAGTTGAATATGCTGCTGAAAAATTCTATCAGCGACGGGTCAGTCAAGAGGATGTTGGAGCAGATCTTCCAGAAGCTGGACAGCGACGAGGACGGACTGATAACGTTCAACGAGTTTCTGATGCTATTTCAGAGCAACTGCAGCCTGGAAGACGGTTCTTTGGGCACAGAGTGGAGCGACGGCGAAGAAGGATGCAAGAGCAATTTTACAATGCTCGGTCCTGATCACACTGGCTTTATAGACCGCCGCATTGTCATAAATCTCTGGCAATTAGCCGGGGTCAGTGACGCGATAGTTCTGCTAAATGACCTGGCAATTAGCGCCGCTGGTAATATTAATCTCTCTGAATTAATGAGTGTCTTAACGCAAGAACTGCAGAGATTAGCTCACGAGCCGAAAGGCTCTGAGATCACCAACACACACTTGGACATCCTGAGAGCGACTTTGGTGCTTTATCAGGAAGAAGTCCGGTCTATCAACGTGCTGGTGGACCAGCTGACTCGCGAGAGAGACAAGCTTAAAGTAGACGTGGCTGAGGCCAATGAAAGAGCCAACATCTTGGCCCAGGAGATCGACGAGAACCATGCGAAGCTCGAGAAGTCTCGCAACGAGCAGATAAAACTTATTGAGTCTCGGCATGGAGAAGTTATTAAAGATCTTACCCTGCAGCACGCCTCTGAAAGAGAAGCTCAGCTGGCTAGCTTGAAATCTCTCAATGAACAGCTTCAAATTTGCCAGCAAGAGGAGCAAGTTTTGAGAACCAAACTCGCAGAGGCGCTGAATGACAACCAGAGTTTGGAAGTTGATAATCAAAATTTGAACGATCAAATTGATAAATTAAAAGTTTCTAATGGTCAATTGTTAATACAGGTCCAGGCGCTTGCAGCCGAGTGCGATGAAGCCGAGCATTGTGATGACAGGGAGAGCGAGCAGGTTATTTCGCTGGTGGACAGGATTAAGAAACTCCAGGATGAATCTTCTTTGTTGAGAGATCAGAATGATGAACTTACTTCGGAGATTGAGCTGCTTAAGTCGAGGTTTAGTGAAAAAATTAGCAAATTTTCTAGCATGAGCAGTGAAGACAATTCTACGGACTACGAGCCTCTGGGGAAGGTCCCGGAGTTTAAGAAGGAAGATAAAGTGTCTCTGCCGAATGCGATAGCAGGGATAATAAATGACTTGAAGAGTATTAGCATTGATAAGGATTTTAATTCTGATTTATTGCAGAGGAACATCTCGGAGATTATTAACGAATTGGAAGGACATTTTGACAAAGCTAAGGATGATAAAAATCTGGAAGAGAAAGAAAGAACGGGTTCCTTGAGGGACTTTGTTATTTCTAAAACCAAGAGGAGTGTTATGTCCTCTGAAGAGTCGATCGGTAAAAAATTGCGCGATTATCCGCCGAGGAAGGGCGAGGCTGATAAGGCTAGGTGTGTGTCGGTGAGTGTTGATGTCACGGATGGGAATGAAGAGGCCCTGAGGAGAGACAGGGACAGACTGAGCAGCTTGCTGGTGGAGCAAGAGGCCAAGCACAGCTGCGAGAAAAAGCGGCTTGAGGAGCAGTGCAAGAAATTGGAGACTGATTTAGAGCTTTTGAGAAGCGAGTATTATTCTTGTGAAGACTACTGGGAGAATAAGCTGGAGGAGGAGCGGGCGATTATGGAGCAGGAGCAGAAGATCAGCGATGATAAGTTGACTGAGTTGATTAATAAAATCGCTGAGTATGAAGAGCAGTTCAGCGGGGCGGAAAAAAAGGGAAGATTGTCGCCGATTGAGGAAAAGTTTGCGCTGGAGCAGTCTTACACTGAGCTAGAGGACGAGTTTGATGAGTTCAGGAGAGAAATGCAGGAAGCGCTGGAGGAAAAGGAGACTGAGATTAGTTTTGTGAAGGAACAGCTGAAGAAAAAAGAGTCTGTTGATGCTGGGGTTCAGGTTGAGGAGGATAAAAGCAAAAGGTTGAGTTTTTATGGTCAGGCTTCCAAGTTTGAGCCTGGGAAGCTTAATAAAATTAACGAGGATTGCTTTTGTAGAGATTCTGGGATGCAGGAGGCGGAATTGCAGAGATTGTTGCAGAAAAAGACGCAGAGCGCGCATTTTAAGTGCACCAGTCTGATGAAGCAGAAAGAGTGCCTTGTTAAGGAGATCATGGAGCTACAGAATTTTAGGAATTGTCATGTCTATCCCAATGATGGACAGGGAAAGGTTGACATGAATTTTATCAAGAGCTTGATGATGAAGGTTCAGGTGCTGGAGGGCAAGAAGAAGAGCTTGCAAGTCAGTCTCAAGCATCAGAAGCAGTACACGGATAAGGTTATTGAGTGCATTTGGAAGCAGCACTTTAGTGAGAGGGCTAGTCTTCAGCATGTTGTTAAAGAGACTCAGGGCTCCTTGAAGCAGTATCTTGAGGTTAATAAAATTCAGATGCAGAAACTTGCTAAGGCGGATTTGTTGATTAAGGATTTGTATGTTGAGAATGCCCATCTCAAGGCTAAGGTTGACAGACTTTGTGAGAGGTGTGTTATGCTCGAGAATTCTGAAGCCAGGTCCACTTCTGTATGACCTTGGGAGGTGGCCTTGCGGTAGGGGTTAATTTTTAAGTACATTCCGATGTCTTGCACTTGAGATTATATATTTTTTGGATATATATTTTTATAGTCGCGGATTATTTGTAATTGTAATTTTGATTTATTAATTATTAATTATTCTAGGGTGAAAAATTTGTTTTGTAAAAAATTTGAAATTTATTTGGGGAGAATTTTATTTTTTAGCTGAATTTCAAATTTTTCGCAGTAATTTTTTTTTTTTTGGTGAAAAAAAATTTTTTGATTTGCAAAAAAAAATTATTTATAAAGGGCCAACCCCATTTTGGGCATAACTAGGTGGAAAATTAACATTTTCAAATTTTTTTTCATCTTTTTTTGATAGATTTTTTTTTTAAGTACATAAAAAAACGGATAATTGAAAAAAAAAATTAAATATCACAATTTTCTAAAAAATTTATAAATTTGTTAAAATTGTGATCTTAATTTTTTTTTTTAATCAATAAAATCAAATAAAAATTTCATTAAAAAAAATGAAAATTAAAACAGTTGACCCCAATTTTAACTATTTACCATTATTTTTTACAAACAATTTTGATTAAAAATTTTTTTTAAATCTAGAAATTTTTTTTCACCAAGAAAATTGATTTTTTCAGCGAAGAAATAAAATTTTTTATTGCAAAATTGCAAATTTTTTACAAAATAAATTTTTTTTTTTCAGTATAATAGTATTAATGTATTTTTAAATTGAGCAATTTAATTGGTGATTATTATTTTGATTTGTTAATTGACGGTAAAATTTTAATTTTTAATTTCTGGATTTTTTTTTTTTCAAGAAAACTTGACATTTTTGTTTTTTTTTGAAAAATTTTGTGAAGAAATTAAAAATTAAAAAATAATTTTTTTTTTATTTAAAAAATTAGTCAATTAACAAAAAAAAAATCACCTCATGACTTGTCGAAGGTATTTATATAAAATAATGTGCCGTAATGGTATCCGTAATGCGATATAATTCTAAATATTGTTAAATAATAATTAAATTTATACCGCTGCCATATTATTTGTTAACATGGCTAAATAATAATCTCACGCCTTGTTGATAAAAAAAAAAAAATAGTTATATTGATACAGAGTTAATCGGTGCTGTTTAAGATTTTTTAATAATAAAAAAAACTAATTGCCTTGATATATACTTTAAGATGTAATTCCACCTTATTCCATCCGTTTGATAATTATAATTATAATTAAATGTATTGATAAATAATTAAATTTTTTTTTTTTAACTTAAAAATTTTTTAAAACTATTTTGATACATTATATGTGATTTATTATGAACAAATGTAGATTTAATTTAATAAATTTATAAATTATATTTAAAATTGTAATTGTAAACAAATATTTGTTAAAAATGTATTTCACGTTAGCCAAAGAGGTGAAAAAATAATTAAAATAACAGTAGAGTTAATTAATTATCTGTACATAGATTAAGTTGTAGATTAATTAATTAATTTAAAAAATAAATGTAATGTAAAAATTTATCACATCACGTTAATGTTAAAATAAAAATTTTTGGAGTATTAAAAACATTTAAAACTGATTAATGTGTTATACATTTTATTTACACTACTTTAATTAAATACTTATTATTATTATAGGTATAAATGCAGTAAAATATTTTTGCTTTAAACACATCTTTAAAATTAATTATCAAGTAATGAAAAAGTTTATATTATAAACTATACAACTTAATTAAATAATGACAGAAAAGCCAAGTTTATGCATTTACAGTAATAATAATATTTAAAGTAATAATTATGCATCTGTTTTCTTCTAATTACATTGATAAAGTTCATACAAAATATTATTTTTCTTAATTAATAATCTATTTTT
The DNA here is from genome assembly GCA_000956155.1 of Cotesia vestalis. Classification (NCBI taxonomy): domain Eukaryota; kingdom Metazoa; phylum Arthropoda; class Insecta; order Hymenoptera; family Braconidae; genus Cotesia; species Cotesia vestalis. The sequence continues at coordinate 45,008 of JZSA01001364.1, forward strand.
TATAACACATTTATTGTTAATTCACTCATTACTACAACTCTAAATAAATTTATTAATTAAGTTAATTTAAAGTGATGTAATGAAATGTCCGTGTAAAAAAAATCCTCTTAAAATTTTCGTTTGTTTAAGATCTTAAACAAACGACAATTTTAGGACAATTTTTTTTTACATGGGTGAAAACAACTTTGTATTATGATCTTAAATATTATTATTATTATCGGTAGTAGTAGTAATTATGCAATTTATTTGTTTACCTTTGAGATTTATTTTTTTAATCCTTTTAAAAATTGTTTTTTTTTTTTTTTTAATTTTTTTTAGAACCATTTATTAATTCAATGATTTTTTTTTAATGGCCTGCTGAGCCTCATTTCTTGGGGTCGATGATTGCCAGTGGTGTTCCACGGTCTTTGCCGCGAAGTTTCATGCCAAGTACTTTTTCTATTTTTCCAATTACCATTTGGTTCGGTATTCCACGACCTGCTTCGTAGTCGTTGATAACTTGGGCTTTTTCATTAACTTTCTGTTGACATTAATTTTATTTTTTTTATATTGATACACAAAAACATAAAAAATTTTTTTTTACAATAAATACAAATAAATTATGGCAAAAAAAATTTTATAAATTGTCTAGTGACTGCTAATTTTAATGTCATATTTTTTTAAATGAAAAAAAAATCACGAAAATTAAATTAGCCGAAATTTAAAAATTTTTAAAACTTTTTTTTTATTGAAAAAATTATTTAAAAAAAAAATAAAAAAAATGTTCACTTGTGAAAAACTATGAGTGTAATTTTTTAGCTTTAATTTAATAAATGAAAAAAAAAAATCAAAAAATTAAAAATGTCGGCTAACTCCATTTTCCAAAAAAAAATCATAAGAATTGTCAGATATTTAATAGACATATGCCTACAAATAAAATTTGAATAAATTTTTAAAGCCCTAAATTATTTTTTAAATAAATAAAAAAATTACTAATTTAATTTGAATAAATTTTAAAAGTCCAAAATAATTTTTAAAAAAAATAAAAAAAATTACCGTAGCAAGATCTTTTTGCGACAAGCCTTTATTTTGTCTTCCTTGTTGAATCAATTTTCCCAAATCCAAAGGAACAGTCTCGTGTTTAAGTTCTTCTGTCTCACGATCTAATTTAGCAGTGTTTTTTGTGTTGACATGCTGCTTATTTGATCCACCTCCCCCTGCGAAAAAATAAACAAACTCGACTCGTATTTTTTATTTATAAATAGAAACATAATTAGCAATAATATGACTTACATTTAACTTGAGTGTCGACGGGGACACCTTGGCGACGAGCGGTGTTAACGGCCTAGAATAAAATAATTATTCAATGCAATGATGGAGAGTAATTAAAACAGGAGTAAATAAAAAAAAAAAAAAAAAAAAAAAAAATCATTACCTTTTCGGATTTCATTGCTGAACCTTTGGGGACTCGTTTTCTCAGAGTTATCGGTACCGTATCCCAGTCAGACATTTTTAGTTGCTTCAGAAGACAATTGAAATAATATTTTAATTGATATATTAGTAATTGTAGTTGCTAATATCGGCTTTTAAATAATCGCTCACGTAGTCTGATTTAGCTGTTTCACGTTATACGCAAATGTATCTACGTATTCTACCTACAGGGCAACGATAATAATAATAATAATAATAATAGCAGTAATAATGGTAATGGTAAAATTCTAGCAGTTTCTGTTGAATTTTATTCACTCCAAAATTTATAGTTCTCTCATTTGTCATTATTTTCTCCAGATGGCAGCACTCACACTTTTTTGTAGCGGTCCGAGCGGCCCGTCACGCCACTAGCGGTCAAAATTACAACCAAGGCGCCTTTATTTAATTTATTTAATAATTCTGAAGTTAGCGGTCAGCTGTCAATTAAAAAAATTTTTTTAACAAATTAATTACAATAAAAAAATGCTTCTAAAAATTTTTACTTGTAATTTTTATTAATTTTCACGTGAGTAACCTTTTAATTAATTTTTTTTTTTTAATAATTTAATTGCTACAAAATTCTAAAAAAATTTTTAAGTTTGTCAACTTCAGTGTCATCTTTTATTTACTATGACATTAAAGTTAGCAGTCACTTGATAATTTTTTTAATTTTATTTAACAAATAAATCTTTTCTGAAAAACTATTTTTAAAAAATTGCATTTATAATTTTTTTTCTTATTTATTTTTGCCATAATTTATTTGTTAAAAAATTAATAAATAGCTGCTAAATTAATTTTCATTTAAATGTTTTGATAATTAAAAAAAAAACTAAAAAGTTTATAATTTTCCGAATAATAATGTAATGTAATTTACACATGTAATTTATTGAGATATAAGTACAATGACTAGGCCGTGAAAAAATTAAAGTCGAGTGACTTCGGAGCTTTTAGCAGTTCTGTCCTTGCTGCCGGAATGACTAGATTTGCGATGCCTGCCCTGGTGATGATGGTGATGATGATGATGATGATGATGTGAGTCATGATGGTGATGATGATGGTGGTGTGCATCATCCTGGTTTTGTTTCTTAGTTTTCTCAGCAGTCCCGGCGGTAGCAATAGTCGTGGAGCTGCTTTTGTCGGACTTGTCCAGGCACTCGCAACTGTGACTAGAATCCAATTCGCTCTGATAAGGACTCTGGACGAGCAAGCTCTCGGTAGACTTCGTGGGCTGAAAGTGTCTTTGCGGCCCCGTAGAGTAGGCAGTGGAAGTGGACCTTCGATTAGACCCGGAGCTCTTGCGATTGTGCGACTTAGGTCTTTCTGCGCTGTGAGTTTTAGCCGCAGTGTCCAAGTACCCGTATCCAAAACCGTAGCCTCCGAATGCTTTGGTGGTCAAATTGTCCCAGGATTTGGGCTTGGAGTACTGGATGCAGGTTGGAGGCCGATGCTGGACGTTGGGGTCCCAATAGAGGGTATCTGTGCTGAGAGAGGTTGAGCAAGATGCTCCGCTTTCGACGTTTGTAGAAATTTCACTGCTGGTTATGGAATGAAGACTGTGTCCTGATGCTCTTGAGCAATGATTTGGATGTTGCTGTTGTTGCTGTTGTTGCTGCTGCTGCTGTTGTTGTTGTTGTTGTTGAATTTGTTGCTGCTCGCTTCGCATTCTTCTCTGCTTTTCTCTCCTCCTGCGACTTGGAACGCAATTAGGATCACAGCAAGGACTAGCTAGATCATAAACATCCAGACTTGCTCCCTCTGCAGGCTCGCGTTGTCGCTGATTAGCGCTAGAAATACAAGCTACACATAAATTATTGTGCATAGTAGAATGTGCGTTGTCTTCTTTGGTCGAAGATTGTGATTGTGATTGTCCAGCGGGTTTCTGCTGACCGCTGTTGGCTTTATTTTTAGCCGGAGTAGAAGGCAATCCATTAGTCTGGTGATAGCTGTATCGTCCTAAGCTGACGTCATTGGAATTCTTAGATAAAAAATAGTGGTGATCGCTGCGTGATCTTGGAGGACCTATTGTCACCAAACACGCAGCACTCCGAGGTATAAGGCAAGGTCGACCGTCTGTATACTGTAATTTTGATAGTATAATAAATTTATTGGTAAATAATCAATTATTTAATAATGGAATAGTTAATACAACTTACAACGCTGTATAAAAGTAGGTGCTCAATGGAAGTAGCGGGTCTGCAGCAAGGTAAATTCGAGGTGAATCCAGTCGATCCAGAGTCTCGATCCTCGTCGTTGACGCCGCAATTAGGCGCCTTTTTTCTCGCAGGAAGCGAGTGAGTCTTCCATCTACCCATTAATATAGACCGCTCTCGTTCACATAGTCTGTCAAGTTCAGCTAAACGGGACTGCAGGGCACGCTGGAGCTCTATGTAACGCATATGTAACTCGACCTTTCTCACACAATCTTCAAAGGAGACGACCATACGCATACGCGAGTCACAATTCTTTATGAAATTAACCAGTGTCTTGTGATCCGCGCGGTCCATTTCATGTCCGTTGATTGACAGAATAACGTCACCTTCTCGCATACCGGCTTTGAATGCCGGTCCATCGTACTCGACAAAGTCCACGTAAGTAACCATTTCTATTTCCTGCTCACGTTTGTAGTGGATTCCGTAGCTCTGCAATTAGATTTATAATAATAATAATAAAATCATTTAATCTATTAATTTTAATTTATCTATTCTAAGAACAGATTTAATAACAATTTATTTTTAAATTCAACATGTTTATTAATACCTTTAAAGTTTCTCCATATCTAAATAAAATTTGTAGTCACAATAAAAAAAAAAAAATAATAACAAGAATGAATAATAATAATGATTAAAAATGACACGTGCACTTACTTGCAATGTGAAACCATACGTTCCGTTCTTCTTTTCAACAATAATAGTACGTCTCCGTCGATCCTCGTCAGCTCGTGTTACTCTATCCGATGGTGATCTTTCCAGGACAGTCTGATAAAAAATTAATGACATTAATCAACTCACCAGTAATTAATACAGCACTCTTGTTTCAAATTACGCAAATAATTAAATCTTGGATCATTTTATTTCGTATCTAAGTACTCTGAAGCACATGAAAATCTCCATTAGACTGTTTTATTATTAGAATCTAAATCAGTCGACATAAATATTTATAAATTAATATGACTAGGTAATTTTCATCATCTAATTTTCCGCAGACAGTTTAACGTCTCAAAAATAAGGTCTAAAATTAGCTAAGCAGATAATTGATAATTTTAAGAATTTTTGTAACAAATAAATTATAAAAAAAAAAAAATTGACATTTAAAAATTTTTAAAAACTATAAATGCAATTTTTTGGTGCAAATTTATTTGTAAAAAAAAATTTTTAAATAAAAAAATGACAGCTAAATTTAGTGTCATAAATTAGCTCCGTAATTTGAATCTAAATTATAGAAAAATAAATACACATTCAACAATAGCACTCCAATCATCTTCGTCAGCACTATTGTCATGGTTCCCGGTTCGTCGAGCAGCAACAGCCTCAGAGTTTTGCGGTGAGTCGTTCATCCTGCTTGTTTTTATTCACCAGCGGTTAAATAAATAATATCCAGCCGTCTGGACAACTCAGGCGTTTGCTCCATCTTCCACTGGATCACTGAGTATCCGGGCGTCAACGTCAGTAGTCATTAGGCCTTTTGACTGTGTTTAGGCACTACTGATCGCCTAAAAGACTACCAGTCTGTTATATATGATTAAGGAATTACGTTACCAACGCTACTGATGGACAATTTATTATAATACCTCGGGGTTGATCCGGACAGAAATTTATTTTGCGCAAGCGCCACAATATCGGCGGTCTACAACCCCTATCTCCACCATCCACCACTGCTAGTTTGCCTTATTTTTATTCCATATAACCCAATGACTCAACAAATCTAATACTACCAACGGAAACCACTGTTTTACTCATGTCAGTGTGTCATCTACATTCTAAAATCCTCCAAAGGGTGACTGTCATTATTATTTCTTCCGGCGCATGTGCTTTGCAGGAAGATATTTAATTGCTAGGCCTCGCAATTAATTTTTCTCCCGGTCAATATTTTCCTGAAAATTTATTTTTTATTATTATTGATTTATTCATTTGTCCTAATTAAAATTTTTTTATTAATTCAGATTCTAAATGTACTTTTCTTTTCTTCCTTAATTAAAAAAAAACAATTTAAAAATTTTTATAAAAAATCTAAAAAAAATTTGCAAGTATTAAATACCTTTAAATTCATTTTTACTTTGTAAAATTATGATACTGAAATTCAAGATGATTTTTTTTTATTTTTTATCTACAAAATTATAGCAAAAAAAAAAATTATTTTAAAAATTCTATTTTTAGAAGCTTAAAAAAATTATAAATGCCATTTTTTAAAAATAATTTTCTTTACCTAATTAGATTAGAAAAAAAATATTTGGAAAAATTAAAAATAAAAAATTTTTAATCCTCAAAAATTAAAATCCTCTTTAATGATTAATCAATCAATCGGGTACCTATTTGTGCTAATAATTAAGAAGTTTTGTTAATTTTTTAACTAACAAATTATAGCAAAAAAAATTATTTAAAAAATTCCATATTTAGAAGCTCCAAAAAAATTATAAATGCAATTTTTTTAAAATAATTTTTTAGACTTAATTTATTGTTCAAGAAAAATAAATAAAATTGTCAAATATCTGCCAACTTTAAATGCAAAATCATAGTAAACAATTAAAAAAAAATTAATTCTTTTAAATAATTTAAAATTGTGCTTGGATTAGAAAAAAAATATTTGGAAATAAAAAATTCTAAATCGTTTTTAATTAAAATCCTTTTGATTGATAATCAGAGAACGTACTTGTTCATAATAATTAAAAAAAAGTTTTGTTAAACGTCAAAGTTGGCTTGTATGATGATTCAAAAAGACCGAGAGGTCTAGATGCTTGGCAATTTCTCGGATCAATATTATCTCTTCTTGTTGATTTCTTCCCGGAAAATCCAGGGCTTACAGCACTTGTGGAGATTCTCTGGCACTCGAAGACACTGCTGTCATCCAGGCTTTTGAATAAATACGGCTTCCTATTATGGGGAATCTCAAATTGAGTTACCAGCTTCTTTCCGAAGCACGAAGCTCGGATGAAGACTGTAACATTGCCTACGACTTGTCCAGTAGCTGTTTCAATCCTGGAAGAAGTAAGTCAGGGTAATTAGTATTGAGTAATTATAACTAATTAATTTTATAAATTTACAGACTTACGTGAAGGTATTCTTGAGCGATTTGGAAGCGTCTGAGCCCTTGAAGACATGCTCTCGCAACAATCCATTCATAAGCTCTTTTATCTCGATCTGGTGGGCGCCAATGTGCATCACGTCTGGCAAAACACCTGCCGGAAGCTTTTTGTAGACTGACAGTGTCACTGGGAAGGTGTGGAGAGGCTTTTCGAGGATCAGATTAGGCAGCGCGAACAAACACGACTTTCCTTTGCGGAAGAAATTGTGAGCTCCGCTTTCTGGATCTTCTTGATAAATATTTACGGCTGGTAAGCTTAGAATCTGATAAAATTTATCTCTAATTGTATTTACACTGCAAATATTATTTTATTTTACAATATTTAATTTTAAATAGTATAAAAATTCTTGGAGTATTTTTTTGTAAGCACATCACGGAAAAAAACACGTGAGAAGTGCGTTTTAAATTAGAATTTCTGTTCTTTAATGAAGAAATCTAAAAATGCTTTAAAAAAAGTTAATTAAATAAAAAAAAAAAAAGGAAGAATATATAAATATTATGTTTGTTGATTTTTAAAAATATTTATCGCAATTATTATTACAAAATTTGATAAGAAAAATTACAGACATGTCAAAAATATTTAAACATAAATACTAATATTTTTGTCTGCAATTTTGATCATTTTTATCAACATTAAAATTATCAGACATGTAAAATTTATTTTATTAATTTAAAAAATATTTAAAAAATTTTCTACGTCAAATTTTTTTTCTAATAATTTTTTTTAAAGCAAAAATTCTAAAAAACATCACCCATAATTTTATTTTCATCCAAAAAATAAAACAATAGATCTCAGCTCGCTAATTTACATAAAAATAAAATAAAAATCATACTTTAAAAGACACACAAGTTTTTGCCGGCATAAATTCATCATGCATAGCTCGTACAGTAGGAACGCTGACTCTATCGACCAAGAATTCAATCAAAAACAATTTCTGCTCTGTCATTTTAAATATTCACAAAAATTTTATTCATTTTATTCTTCTTCTATTTTCTACAAAAAAAAAAAAAACCAAATGATAAAAAAACAAAATTAAATGTGACATTTTAAACAAAATACCGACTGTCATTTATTTCTTCTTTTTCTTTTTATTCTTTTTTTTGCTTTTCTTCTTGACCTGTATTTCTTCCTCAATCTTAGTTTCTTCCTCAGTTTGAATTTCCCTGGTTTCGCATCTGACAGGCAGCGTGTCGACGAAAGCTTTCGGAGTGCGTAACTCGATTTGAATGTCGGACTTTTCTTCTTCGCTAACCAGACCTTTCTTCCCAATTCTCAGGACAAACACATCAAAATCTCCATCTTGATGACTGTCTTCGTTAAAATTACCTTCTTTATCAATCATTCCGGAGACTTTGAGCACCAGCGGTTGGCTGGGAGGCGCGGGAGATTCAAAACTTCGCGCTTGCGCCGTGTTATCCCCTCCACTGTCGTCTTTATCGCCGCCATTTTGACGCGGACAGTAGTTCTCTCGACAAAATGGCGGGTCTAACTGAAAATTCGACCGCTGATTGGCTTTTAAATTAAAAAGGCTCTGACTGACAAGCCTGCAATTGTACGCGAGAGCTTCTTGGTCCATAACTTCACTTCTAAAAATATAAGACCCTGTTTCAGTTGCTGGAGCGTCAAAAGCGGTGACGATAGACTGTCCGAAAGAAGAAATACGAACGTAAGCAAGCACGAAGGCAGCCAGCTGGTTGTTGTGGTAAATTTCTACCGGGCCTTCGTAATTCTTCGGCGGAGGAACATCGCAGTTCCAACAGTCGAACATTTCTTTCCTCAATCCCGCAAACTCGTTAGTTATGTCTAGCTCTCCGGTACCGATCAGCACGTCCGGGTGAATATCTGCTGGCATTTTCTTGTACACTCGCAGGTTTATCTTGAACTTCGCGTTCTTGTTCACGACTACCGTTTGCGGAATCGCGAACAAAATAGAACGCCCGGAGTAAAATTTTTCTACGTCCCGGGCTCCGATTCCCGGACGAGCCAATGGCGATAATTGCTGATGCGCTGGAGTAATCTCGATTGATTCATTTTGGATCCCCAGGAATTGTAATAAAATACTCGTTGGCCCACGGAGAGTTTCGTTTAGTTTAGATACTCTTTCTCCGGTTATGTAATGCACGAAAAACTCCAGCAAAAATAAGTACTGCTCTTTAGAAGATGATGTTGAGTCTGACATTTTTTTTTACTACATTTTTGATAATTTTACTTGATAATTTTTATTATTTATAACCTTTAATTTTTTTTGACAGGTTGTTTTATTTACTTATTTATTTATGGACTTTTTTTTAATTTTTAGCAATCTGAATTGTGAGTAGAACTAATTTAAAAATTATAAACTTCAAAAAAAAAATTTGTATTTATTTTTTATTGATTTTAAAAATTAAAATTGATTTTAATAAATTTATTATTAATTTTTTTTCAGGTAAATATATTTATTAAATTAAAAAATACTGTCAATAATTTATCAGCAAAATTTAATAATATTAATTAAATTTTTAAGCGACAATTTTTTTAATAATTATTTTTGTCAAAAGAAGAAATATTAATTTTTAATTAAATTTTAATTTTTCAAAATTAAATGAATAAGTTTGTAATTGTTCAAACTCAGTGATAACATCCCTGGTTAGAAAGAAGAAATCAAAATTATTTAAAAAAATTTTAATTTGACTTTTGAGGTAACTAAAAATAGATATTTAATTTTTTTAATAATTAATTATGTAAATTATTGCAATTATTAACTTAAAAAAATTTTTTTTTTAAATATTAGAGCACAAATTAATTTTTAAGTAAAAAAAATTATTAGTAAAAAATTTTAAATTACAAATTTTTATACTTTTATTACATAAAATTTATTTTTTTTCAAACTAAGCTTCTTAAGTTCCTAATTTTAACGGTCATACTTTTAACCGCAGTGTTCCGTAAAATATCCAAACAAAAAGAGACTCAAATGACTTTTTCATGTCATTTTCCAAATCAGTGCTTACTTCTTTCACACAATAATAAATAACAGAAAAAAAAAATATTAAAAAGCAATTAGAATACATTTAAATACAATGACAAAAAAAAAATAAAAAGAGCCGGAATCACATTAACTAAATCTATCTGCTAATTGACCTGTGAGTCAAAAAAATTCTTGAGGATCGACAGTCCCTAGAGAGTCATTCATAGAAAAATTTATCGAATATCGTATCATGTACATTGTGTCCATGAGATTGATTAAAACTCGTAAAGATTATATCATCGCTCATAAACACAATATTCACTAATTATAGTCAATTAAGGAAAGCCGGTTACATCTGATTTGTCAATTAAAAATCGATTCTTCAGTTGAAGAAAATTTCTTCTTAAGAATATTTACAAATAACATTAAAAATCATCAACCAGGTATTTTAAAATATTTTTTTTAGTTAATTATTTAGTAATTTATATTCTTCACATTAATGTTTACAAAACATAAAAATATATAAACATTTGTTCTTTTATTTACAGGCATTTCAATCACATCTGCCGCCAAGCAAACAGAGCAGCAAAAACTGATAAGCAACGACTATTTTAAATATTCTAATCGCTATCGCTATCAGTTATTGCTTAGTCGTTATTTCTTCGCCAAGGATGATAAATTGGAGTAGATAATGCATGAGCGTTTTTGACAAATAGCAAGAAGTTTGATGGTTGATTAAAATAACTATACTACTTGAAGCATCGGACAGTACACAGAGGAGATAATTGGCTAGTGGGGAGCCAATTCTTGGAAGTGAGGGAAGAAATTCCGAGGGTGGGAGAACAAGAAGCCAGGAAGGGGAAGCATTAGTAAGTGGCGGGAAAGGAGAAAAAGGGGAAGAAATTAGTTTGCGGATAGTTCGTTCAAATCAACCGGTTTGTCAGTCTCAGTTCGTCCCAACAATTTTGGGCATGTACCCGTGGTATTACCCACCGCAAGCTGTAATTTTAAACACTTAAAGCTTGGACTCGGTGGAAATACCACGGCTTGTCCCAACAAGACCTATCTTTAGTTTAAAGTATTGATATTTTTTTTTTTAATCAATAGATTTCATTAAAGTTTTACCTCTAGTGTGATGTTGTAGTAAATTTTGTAGTAAGTTAAGGTAAGACCACGTTTTTTTTTTTTTGAGTAATTAAATACTTGGAGTATTTTTATTTTTAGTTTACACTTTAAGATAATTTAATCTTATTTTTAGAGTGAATTTTAATTAATTTTAATGAAGAAATTCAATTTATAGTGAAGAATTTTTTTTAATTAATTTTAATTTATTTTTTCGGTTGTTTTTGGAATTTAAATTTAGTTGTTTAATTATTTTAGGTAATTTGCTTGCAATTTTAGGTTTGCAAGAGGCTTCGCATGTTTCATCATACTTTAGTACACGCTCGATATTGCATGTGGTTCGTCATCCGCTAGTGTCGGTTTATGCGGCTTCTCGATACATATATATATACATCGGTATACACATGGGTATCTTCATATATATATTTATATACTTTGAATGAATACATATAAGGGAGGGCCGGATAAAATAGGGACGCTAAGAAAAGAATGGGTTTTTTTTGTGAACGTTAATACGGGTCTTTTTACTTTTCACTCAGGAAGAAATGAAATGTCTTTCGGGGAATTTTATTCAATAAATTTATGCTGGATTGGATACATTGAAATTCATTTTTTAAGGCTTTTTTTTTTTCACAAAATTATAATGTAAAATATTTGAAATTGGAGCTTAAAATTTTATTGAAGAAATATTAATATTTTTTTTTTAATTATACTAGAAAAAACATTTCATTAAAATTAGCCGACGTTCTAAATTAAAAAAATTTATTTTAATAATTAAATCAAAACAAAAAAATATTTTTAAAAAATTGCACTTGCAGTTTTTTACACGTGCAAATTTTTTTTTTATTTTTTTGTAATAATTTTTTCAATAAAAAAAAAAATTTTTTTTAATTTTTAAATGTCGGCTAACTTTATCTTCAGATTAAATTTAATTAGAAAAAATTTTACTTAAAATTGCATTTTAAAAAAATTAAAAGTGCAAATTTTTTAAATATTTTTTTTCAATAATAAATTTACAATTATTTTTAATTTTCAAAGTTAAAAAAATAAAATAATCATTTCAAATTAAATAAGAAAATTTTCTAATTTAACAAACTTTAATAAAAAATAATCTAAGTAATCAAATACTTAAAACAAATCCCAAAACTAAAAATAAAAACTGTTTAAATAGTGGACCTATGTTTCAAAAACAATATCATTGTTTTCCTAAGTATAATTAATAGTTTTATCTCAACGATAATTTTTATAGTAATTATAATTATTAATTTTAACAATGTGTCGAAAGATAATTGTACTTATTATCATTTTTACTCAGTTTTATTTCATCACCAAAATAAACGAAATATTAGGATAAGATAGTCTCGGGAACTTTTCCTAAAACATAAAACACACTAATTACTATTATATTAAATATTACATTAAATTTTTTATCATTAGAACGTAGTAAAAAAAAAAAAAAATACACACAACTCTTCAATAATAAACTCGTAATTTTATTTCTTCAAAAGAAGATAATGTTCTTAGGGCAATTTTATCTTTTGTCGGTTTAGTTGGGTCTTGTATTTCAATTTAAAAATCTAAATTATTTTCTTTGTGATATATTTAAACTTATCTTGATTTTTATTTATTAATGCACAAATGAATATTTATTGCAAATAATAAATACTAAGTAGTCTATTGTATTTCAATAAACGTCTAATGAAATAAATATTTCCTTAAAAATTTGTATGCATGTATAATAATTTATCTAACTCTTTTAGTAGCTTATTTATGTCAGCGATTATTTTTTATGCATAATAATATAACACCGTTTCATTTTTTTATTTTTTATCTTTCAATTTTATCCCAGAGATTTTTTTTAAAACCTGTTTCTGCACAACAAGGGTTCGACTGACTACAATAAATATTTCGATTGTATTTTTTTGTGTAAATTCCAGAAGTCTAAAAAATAATTTATTGACTGCAAGGGTCACGTCACATTAATAAGCCTCAAAAAACTGCAAATGCCAACAAACTACTGTAATACCTTTTACAAAAAATTTGTCTTATAAATTAGACAAATATTTTACAAGGCTATTTAATTAAATTAATTTTAATTTTAAACTAGTTTTACAATAAGCTATTAATAATTTAATTAACATTTTGTTTTGCTTACAGGAACTACTTGGATTTTAATACTAATTATTATTATCAAGGAAACTTACAATCACTAAACAGCAAAATGGTGAGTAATATAATTTACAATATTTATTTAATTATTTATAATTATTAATTTATTATTATTTAATTATTGATTCGTAACTTTGTTTCAGGTTGAAGGAAATAAAGCCTCGACTGAGATGCACACTTTTCTACCTCAAGATGATGCGCTCGCATCTAAGTAAGATATTTATAAAAATTATTTATTAAAATTTAATTTTACTAATTTAAATATTTTTTTTTTTAGATATAAAGTACAAGTTGTTTCAAAAGATGTGGAAGTCGCAACCCCTCTGGCGAATTCCAAAAATTTTGATCCATTTACTGAGCGAAAAATTGACAATCCAACTACGTAAGTATTTCTTCTCAGTTTAATTAATTTTTTAAAAATTTATTTTACAATTTTTATCGATGAAATTTTTTTTTATAAAATTTTTACTCAATTTATTCATTAAAAAAATCCTGAAAATTATCAAATTTTTCTTAATTTAATTAGAATTAATGTAGAAAAAAATAATTTACAGGGATGGTGAAACGCTAACACATTTACTGAAAGCAGCTTTGGGTACTGGAATTCTGTCTATGCCCTATGCCTTCAGAGGCGCTGGAATTGTAGGTGGTATCCTGGGAACAATCCTTGTCTCACTTATCTGCACTCACTGCTCTTACATCTTGGTAAGTTCACAATTAACTGAGTTTCAAATTTTTTATTTTACGGCGAAAATACTGGTCGTAAAAAAATTTTTTTGAAACAAAAGTTGTTCAAAATTTAATTTAAAAATAAAAATGGTTTTATGATTTTTTTAAAAATCCAATATTTTAGTTGTTATTCCAAAATTCAAAGGTTCAAATCTTTCGATAATTAGAAATGTTAATTTTGGAATAAAAGCTAAAATATTAGTTTAAAAAAAAAATAACACATTTTTTTTTAGACAATTAAATTTTGAATAACTTATGTTTGAAAAATCAGGACTAAAAAATAATCTAAATTTGTTTCCAGGTAAAATGCGCTCACGTATTATACTACAAAACGCATAAAACAAAAATGGGATTTGCTGACGTCGCAGAAACAGCATTTGCAACTGGACCAAAATGGGGTCGTAAATTTTCCAAATTCTCCAGGTAAAAAAAAAAAAAAAAAAAAAAAAAATTAAAAAACTTCTTTAACTCTTTAAAAAAACAATTTGTTATTCCAAAAATAATTTTGCAGGTACTTCGTCCAAATTTGCCTGTTCTCAACCTACTTCGGCGCTTGTACAGCGTACAACATCATCATAGCGACAAATTTCGGGCAAGTAATAAAATACTACATGAACCACACCGAGCCAGTAGTATTACTGACGAACATGACCACCCCAGTGAACGTTTCCGACGTAGTAAACACGACAACATCAGCGATAGAAACAGTAATCCCGCTGGATGTTTCATTCATGCGAATAATAATAGCCTGTCTGTTCATACCGCTGATCCTGTTGGTCTACGTGCCTGACTTAAAATACCTGGCGCCTTTTTCAATGGTCGCAAACATCTTCATGGCCTGCAGTTTAGGAATGACCTTCTACTACCTGGTGCAAGACATGTTGCCGATGAGCAAACTGTCGCTGGTGCGACCGTACGAGGAGTTCCCGCAGTTCTTCAGTGTCACTGTCTTCGCGATGGAAGCCATCGGAGTGATAATGCCCCTGGAGAACAACATGAAGACTCCCCAGAACTTTGTGGGAATTTGCGGAGTCCTGAGCAGAGGAATGGGAAGCGTCACCTTCGTCTACATCCTCCTTGGCTTGCTTGGATACATGAAGTACGGGGACCACGCAAATGCTGTGATCACTGCGAACCTGCCGATCGCTTTGATACCAGCCCAGGTCGTCAAAGTTTTAATCGGGCTTGCTGTTTTCTTCACCTTCGGGCTCCAGTTCTACGTTTGCATTGACATCGCCTGGAATGGAGTCAAGGAACACTTTGCTGACAGACCAAGAGCTGGGGAATACATCGTAAGGACGGTCATGGTGATCTGCTGTGTCTCCTTGGCCATCGCCATCCCCAACATCGGACCGCTTGTTGAACTTGTAGGTGCCTTCTGCTTCTCCCTGCTTGGACTTCTTGCTCCGGTGGTCATTGAAGTCATCACCTACTGGGACGTCGGGTTCGGTCGCTTCAACTGGATGATTTACAAAAATATTGTCGTTACTGTGATCGGACTTTTGGCCCTTGTTTTTGGCACCAAGTCCGCTATTATCGGCATCGTTGAAGCTATGATGTAGAATTAATTTTAAGTTTGCTTCAATTAACCATTTTAGTTACAATCTTACTCAACTGATTATAAGACTTGTAATGATTCACATTTTTTAATTATAATTTTTTATATTAAGTTTATTGTTAAGTTGTTTAAAATTATCCACCGATATTCTTCGCAATTTTTGTCTCTTCTTCTTTCGCTTCACGTATCAAAATTTATTATCATCTTAAAGTTGTCACTTGATCATTTTTTAACAAATAAATTAAAAAATTGCATTTTTCAATTTTTTAAGTTTCCATGTCAATTTTTCTTCTGCAGTTTGTTACAAAAATTATTAAAATTATTCACAAAATGTAAAATTGAAATTCAAGTGTACTTAACAGTTTTATCAAGGATATTTTATACAATATTTATATGTAATCATTGCCTAAAAACCCCACATGTATTTTCATAATTCTTATAGAAAAAAAGTATCGCTTCACATTGTAAATAATACATTTTTATACAGTATTACTGCTCAATAGTTTTTAATAAAAATTGTATCTTTTTTATTCAATTGTGAAAATATTAACATCAAAAGGTTATGATTATTATTAATAAAATTTAAATGATTAATTATTTTGAAGGTTTATTTTATTTGTAAGGCTAATTTTACATAATACATAATTAAAAATTTTTTAGCAATTAAATTATTGTTCCAAAAATTAAAAAAATTGACAGTTGTCAGCTAACTTCAGCTAACTTTAAAAAAAAAAACGTGGGTTACTTGATGAAATTAATTAATACAAATATTTTATGACAGATATTTATAAAAGTTAATTTATTTAAAAAATGACCAGCATGCATTTAAAATTTTTTTATCAACTTACAATTTAGTGAATCGTTTATTCAATTAATCTTCTTGGAATTATAATTAAATTAAATAAAAATTATACTGAAGTCAGCTGATAGATGTCAATTTTTTAAATTTTTATTTTAATTTCCACGTGTGAATTATTTTTATTAAATCTTTATTTAAATAATTTAATTATTACATTAAATTATAAAAAAAATATCTAATATGTCAGTCAACAGATGAAAATTAATTTAGCCGACTTCTAAAAATTTATAACACTGAAATTGACAGACATTAAAAAATTTTTTAAATTAACAGCTGACAGCTAACTTCAGTATTACTTAGTGAAATTAAAAAAAAATGTTTTTTTGTTTTAATTTAATTATTGAAAAAAAATTTTTAAATAAAAAACGTTGACTAACTTTATTATTATCAACTTCAGAGTCATAATAATAATAAAAAAATAATTCTTGGAATAAAAAACTTACCATGAAACAGCACCGAAAGTGTCTTGATAAATTAAAAATCCCGCGTGTGATTAAAATTAAAAGAAGAAAGAACAAACTAATATATATAATAACAATTGATAATTTTAAACAAGTGGGGAATATGAACTAAACTGTATTTCTGAAATGCTCAGTGTAAGTCGGCGCGTGAGTGGGAGTAAGAGCTAAAAATAATGAGTGGGGTAGATAATGTGAGGTTATGAAAGTGTAGTAAGTGTGGGCTAAGGCGGGAAAGGGGACCGATCTTATATCGTGTGTTATTAAACCGGTTGATCAGTCTGTATTTAATTCTTGCCACGTACGCGTACCTAGGATAGAATCTTCTACATCTGGCAGCTGACTACTGAAATAATTACACGCGTGTCGGTGTGCCGGCTTAGACAACATTTATTTATAATAAAAGTTTATTTATATTTTTGCAATAAAATACTGAACAGTCATAGCCGGTATTTTAGCGAGAAGACATTTTAATTAACATAACTTCAGTAGCAAGTGACATGTTGTAGCGAGTTTGTCTCAGGTAAGAATAAAAATAAAAAAAAATAATTTCTAATAAAATTTAAACTTGCAGATTTAATTGTTAATACTGCGAAGGAGGTTTGATTTAAATATTGTGAGGTTGGTTTCGGGCTTTCACGTGTTTCGCCCGATTCCAACATGCTTTTGCTCATGCCCGTCTGTTCATGCAGCGGCTTTGACCACGTGGATATTTTAAAAAGACATAAGTACATATGATGTCGTCATTATTACGAGTGCAATGAACACGATACTTTTACATATGTGTATATAAATACACAGTATATAGTTTTATAGTATAAATATATACTGGGAAAATAGTACAGAATACAAAATTAGTTTTAAGATTCAGTCGCACGGTTGAAGGAGCAAGTACTGTTATATCTGCATTTAAATATGTGTGCTAGACATCTATGTGACTGAAATCAAGCACCACCGTCGCATGATGTAATACTTGCTGATATTTCAGTTGCTAAATTTCACCAGGTCTCTTTATCTGTCGGGAAGAAATATTCTGATTAAGTTAATTACTACCTTACGGAGTTTATCGGATAAACTTTGACTTGACATCTAATTATCGGAGTCAATTATTTTTTGTGATAACTTTTTTTTTATCAGTTTTCTACTTGCGGTAATTACCAAATTTTTTAATTATGAAGTCATTTTTTTAAGAAGATATTGTTCCGAGTTTTTATTGTTATTTTTTTAAGGTAAATATTAAAAACAATTGAAGAAATTTTTATTTTTATTTAAATTATTAATTATTGTTAAAACAATTGAAGAAATTTAAATAATTTTGATTTATTTAAATTTTAGAAGATAAATATTAATAAAAATTATTTTTGGAGTAAAAATTAAATCTTTTAAAAATTTCATAAAAATTGATCCAAAAAAAATCTTCCTCAGGTCTATTAAAAATATAGACAGTCTTAAATTTATGTCTTTGTAGTTATTTTTAAACAAGACAAATTTAGATTCTTTTTTTTAATATTTAAATATGTCATTTATTTTTATTTATTTACATGCATGAAGTCATATGTTAAGGACAAAAAGCATTGAAAAAAAAAAATAACTCGTGATTTAATAAGTAAAAAAATTATTTCTTCCTAAGAAGAAATAATTTTTTAAAAAATGAATTTAATTAAAATAATTATCGAAAAATATTTACTTTCTCAGCGTAGATGAAATAAATGAATTTATAAATATTATCATTCATTATATATATATTTTTTCCTTGAAAATAATTTTGTAACTAATTGTTAAATTTATCAATAGATAACTTAGTTGATAAAAACAAATGGATTTTTGATAAATTTATATAAAAAATTTACTTTATCAGATTATTTGCCTGAAGAAATGAAGTTAAAATTTCTTCACAAAAACCTGTTTTAATATTATTTTTTTAAAATACTAATGACCTGATTTCTTCACATTGGTGTAAGTTTATTAAATAAATATGAAATAGTGACAAGTTATATTAATGAAAATTAAATTAGCTGACATTTAAAATTTTTTTTTATTGAAAAAATTTTAATTTATAAAAAACTTAAAAAATTATTCCTGCAATTAAAAAAAATTTTTTTTCAGTCATAATTTAATAATTAAAAATTAAATTATTATAAATTAACGTGTTAAAAATAAAAAATTAGTCAAGTATGTAAAAATGGTTAGCTTTTAAGAATTATAGATTAGCGTGAATTGGAGAAAAATGTGTGGGCGACTATAAATAGAGAATAATTAGGTTTGGTATTAAAAGAAGAAAGAGCAATTGCTCAAATATTAAATTTCATTCAAGGCTTTCCATTTAATTGAATCATAATCGTAAAATATAAATTAGAGTCATTTAATTCCGTCGACTGTTGAATTTTTTTATTTAATTGTTAATTATTTGTTCAAACAATTGCCTCATTACTATATAACGATATCGGCAAACATTTATTCACCTATTGAAAATTTTTTAAAAAATATTAATATTATAATCTTATCTTATTGCGTGTCCGGTTTGTTACAAATCGTGATTTACAAATGTATTTATGTTTTTAAACAATAAAAGTGATATTGATTGCAATTGTTTGCAACAGTTGTAAATAAAAAAAAAAATAAATAAAAACGCTGATTAGAAAATAAGAGATAAATTATCAATGTATTGTTTTTGATTTTATGTACAAACATTGTGTGTGAATAACTGAAAGTTAAGGATGTTTAATATTATACATAAGCCTGGTAATTATGTAATTTTATGTAGGTTTTTGCGGCTGGATAAATTGCGGTGACTGTCACGGAATAATATAAATTATCGGACAAAGTTTGTTTTAGATAATTATGTATCGGAATTAATTCTTGTTATCATTCATTGTAACACTCGTACACTTTTAATGTTAAGTGTATTTAATTATTAGTTTGATACTTTAATTGAATGGATAAAAATATACATATTTATTAAAATATAAATGAGATGTCAAAATGTAAATGACGTGTGTTTTAATAGCTTTTTTTTTCTGGTTGCAGTGGAAATTTTCGAGAGATTTTAATCACAATAAAACGCTGCAAAATGGTGAGTGCCAAAAAAAATTATTATTTTTGTTAAATAAAAATTAAATGACCTTAAAAAATAATATTAATAATAAAATTTAATTAAATAAGTTTTTTTTTTTCACCAATACTTACAAATTACTTTGTATCTTGTGAACTATTGACATTTTTAAAGATATAAGCTCGTTCTGGTGTTACACTCATCAAGAGCTTTCATTTGAGTACCCACATCAATTTTTTTATATATTTATATATATTATATATTATATATATGTATATATGAAAAATATATAAAAAATGCATGTGGGTACTCAAATGATAGCTCTTGATGAGTGTAATATCGGGATGAGCTTATATCTTTAAAAATCAATAATTAAGAAATGACCTTGTATTTTGTCAATTGATAAGATTTTTAAAGATATAAGCTCATCCCGACATTACACTCATCAAGACCTTTCATTTAAGTACCCACATCAATTTTTCATATATTTATATATATTATATATTATATATATGTATATATAAAAAATATATAAAAAAATGCATGTGGGTACTCATATGAAATCTCTTGATGAGTGTAACATCAGGATGAGCTCATATCTTTAAAAATGTCAATATTGAAAAAATTACAGTGCAATTTAACAAAAATCATTTTTTTTATTAATATAATAAAGGTTTTTAATTTTTTAAAACAAATTACACTGATTAAATATTTTATAAATATTTTTTGGCTTGGTTTCAGGTTGAGAGCACGAACAAAACGCCAACAGAGATGCACACGTTTTTACCTCAGGATGAGGCATTAACAAATAAGTACGCAGCATTAATAATTTAATAATATTAATAATAGTCCTAATAACAATAATTGTCGTAGGTACTTTTGATGTAGTTTCACAGCTTATAATTTATAAATGAGTTAATTCTTAATTTCCCGGTTGTCATTTATCTAATTAGATGACTCAAATAACATTTAGAAGAATTTAGCTGTCAGCAATTTATTTTAAACAAAAATTCTCTTCTGTTAATTTAATACCGTATATTTTCTAAATGCTGAACATACTAATGTAGAACAAGGATAGAGTGGAGTATCGTGCTAGTTAACTGCACGTAGATATGCGTATCTATTGCGCAATAATTGCATAGTTTATTGAAATAATTGATAATTGTTAAGCTGTAAAAGTACATTTATTGATATTTGTTACAATTTAAAATTAATCCTCCCGCGTTATAATTAACGCGCAAAAAAAAAAAAATCGTCAAATTTACTTTGATTAAAAAATTTATCAAGTACTTGGTAGGAAATAAATTTAAATGATGAATCGATTGATCGCGCTATCAGCAATAATAATAAATCTTTTGTCTGGCAGATACAAAGTGCAGGTCGTAGCCAAAGACCCGGAGGTCGCAGTTCCATTAACCGATCACAAAAGTTTCAATCCCTTTACTGAGCGCAAAGTTGACAATCCAACTACGTAAGTATTATATACATTGAAAAAAAAAAAAAAATTATGAATTATTTATTATTTACAATAATTAATAAATAATTAATTATGTTTGTTTTAGAGATTGCGATACGTTGACACATTTATTGAAGGCAGCTTTGGGTACTGGAACTCTGGCTATGCCCTATGCCTTCAAAAGCTCTGGATTAATCGGCGGTATCTTTGGAACTATTTTTGTCTCACTTATTTGTACTCACTGCTCGTATATCTTGGTAAATTTTTTTTATTACTTTCTGTTATTAATTATTAATTATTAATTAGTCAGAGGTCACTCGCGGCCTCGAGAATAAATTATTTTAATTATTAATATTTATGATTAATTATTTATTGGATTGAAAAAAATTTTTTTTTTGATTTTTTATTTATTTAATCTAATTATTTTTGTATACCCTACAAAGTTTTTAGGGCAAAAATTAATTAGTTAATTATTTGCTTTTAATTAAATTTTTTTCAAAAAATCAAGACAATCTTTTAAAATAATTTTTTTGGATCAAGAAATTTTTTTTTAAATAAACTATTTTATTTTTACTGTCATAATTTTTAATAATTATTACATAGTAAATTTAATTGTTTAAATTCTTGACAAATTATTGAAATAATTAATATTTATATTTAATAATTGATCAAATTTTTTTTTTTTTATTTTTAATATTATTCTATTTATTAAAAAAAAATTCATGTAAAAATTACTGACCTTTAATATTAATTTCCAGGTAAAATGCGCTCATGTATTATATCACAAAACGCACAGAACGAAAATGGGGTTTGCTGATATTGCTGAAAATGCATTTGCTACTGGACCAAAATGGGGACGTAAATTTTCTAAATTTTCCAGGTAATTTTTTTTACCTAAAAAAATTTTTTAAATCATCAAAAAAAAACTAAATTAATTTTATTTTCTCCAGGTACACCATCCAAATATGTCTGCTGATAACATATTTCGGAACTTGTAGCGCGTACGCTTGCATAATAGCAGAAAACTTCGGCCAGGTAATAAAGTATTACATGGACCAGCATGCAGGAGTCCCGTTCGATCCAAAGATGGAACTAAGCGACAACTTTATGCGAACATTGGTAGCCGGACTATTCATTCCGCTGACATTGTTGGTCTACGTGCCGGACTTGAAGTACCTGGCGCCGTTCTCGATGGTAGCAAATTTGTTCATGGGCTGCGGATTGGCGATAACTTTCTACTATCTGGTCGACGGACTGCCTCCAATAACCCCAGAGGTGCTGACCAGGCCGATCGGAGACTTCCCGCAGTTCTTCGGAGTGACGATATTCGCCATGGAAGCTATCGGAGTGATAATGCCTCTGGAGAACAACATGAAGACGCCCCAGAACTTTGTAGGAATTTGCGGAGTTCTTAACCGAGGAATGTCCTTCGTGACCCTCATCTACATCCTCCTCGGGTTCCTCGGATTTCTGAGGTACGGAGAAAGCGTAAAAGCGGTAGTCACCTCGAACCTGCCTATCGCATTGGTACCAGCTCAGGTCGTCAAAGTTTTAATCGGACTCGCGGTTTTCTTCACTTTCGGGCTCCAGTTCTACGTTTGCATCGACATTGGTTGGACCATGTTGAAGGAACGCTTCCCCAAGAGACCTCGGCTGGCCGAGTACACCATGCGCACTGTCATGGTCACCATCTGCGTCCTTCTAGCCATAGCTATTCCCAAAATCGGACCGCTTGTTGAACTTGTAGGTGCGTTCTGCTTCTCCCTGCTTGGACTTCTCGCTCCCGTGGCCATCGAAATCATCACCTACTGGAATGTCGGGTTCGGTCGCTTCAACTGGATGATTTACAAAAATGTTTTAGTCACCTTGATTGGAATTACCGCCCTGATTCTCGGTACCACTTCCGCTATTCAAAGTATCGCCAAAGAAATGTTTGGAAGTGTGTAAATTTAAATTACAGATTTTGATTTAGGATTAAAAAAATTACTGAAGTTAGATGACATGATTTTTAGGATTTTTTTTTCAACAAATAAATTAATTTAAAAAATTTTATTTTTTTATTTTAATTTATTTTTTGTTAAAATCCAAAAAATAACAGATGTCTGCTAACTTTAGGGTAAATATTTTAAAATAGGGTCGATCGTTTTAATTTTCATTTTTTTCAACAAAATTTTTATTTAATTTTATTGATATTTTTTTTTTCACCTAGTTAAGGCCCAAAATAGGGTTGACCCCACTTGTAAACAATTACCAACTTTAGTTTTATAAAAATATCGTGTTCATTTCATCATTATCGGGCTTGTATTTGGTTCGAAATTAACCATCGAAGGTATTTTTTTTTTAAGTTCAAATTATATATCTCAAAATCATTTAATTAAGTATAAAATAAGTGGCGCTGTCCAAAAATGACGTTAGTTATTATTTTAGTTATTAAGAAATTACTATTACATATTTTAATTAATCTTCATAACATTTAAAATACTTCATAATTTATATTCAATTTTTGCTGGCTATAGTGATGTACAATTGATTTTTTTTAATTATAAATTTATTTTTAGTCATAGAAATTTTTTTTTTTTAGGGATAAATTAACAATATTGTTATATTTATTGTAATGTTCAAGACTTGAATTTTTATACAGTTGACGCTTTAAATAATTTATATGAAAATACTTAGACCTTAATTAATTGAACTGTACTTAATGTATTTGTCCAATTTACAGAGGCTATTAGAAAAATTAGGTAAATTTTAAGTGCAATCCACCAAAATTAAGTGCCTTGTATAAAGTAATTATAAATTAGTCAATGAAATAAATCACAAATTCTGGTCTTTAAATTAAATAATCTATTTTGTAAATAAACGTTGTTACAAAATGATTATTGAATGCCAATATTGTAAAAATGAATTTTAATGAGATTATAAACTGTATAATAATACTTGCATTTAAAATAAGTTAAATAAAATAATCAGGCTAGTAAATTTTTATTTTTATTGAAATAAATTTCCCATGATGTAATGTAAGAAAAATTTTGTTTTTAATTTTATTATATATTTTTTTTTTTTTTAAGTTAGCTTATAAGTAATTATTTACATGTCGGAATTATTACGGTGTTTATTTTTCAAGTGGAGCGTAGTTAAGTAATTTCTCGATCAAATCCACGTGGCCGAGAAGCATTCTGCGACAGCAGTAGCGTTTTAATCCCAGAGAGTCCAGTGCATCACTGTCAAAAATTATAAAAAATTAATAATTAAAAAAATTAGTGTATTTTTAATTTTTTTTTAATGAAAAAATAATTAATGTCAAAAAATGACACTGAAGTTAGCCGTCAGCTGTTAATTAAAAAATTTTTTTTAATAAATTAATTACAATAAAAAGATGCTTCTGAAAATTTTCACTTGTAATTTTTATTAATTTTCACATGTAGAATTTTTTTTATAATAATTTAATTGCTATAAAATTCTAAAAAAATTTTCAATATCTGTCAACTTCAGTGTCACAAATAAAAATTGACGTAAAAATAAAAAATGCAATTTTTTTAAATAAATTTGTTTTAAAAAAAATAATCAAGTGACTGCTAATAAATGTCATAATTATTTAAAATCTCTAACTATCGAATTTTTAAATTATAAATAAGTTATAAAAATCTAAAAAATTAAAAAATTGACAAAAAAATAATAAATTGTAAAACAAAGCATGGAATTTAATAAAAATAAATAATTTTTAAGGTTATAATTACCCTTCAGTGTATTCAGCTTGCAAAAGACCAAGATAAGCTTCCCATTTATTGCCAATAACTTTTCCACAAGTGAAACAACGAACCGGAATGATCATATTGTCGTTTAGTAATTAAAAATTCCAGTAAATATTATTTTAAACAATAAAAACACACCACCGACTAAACTTTAAGAAGCGTGTGTGCGAATCGAATGCTCTGGAAGTTTTAAATGCGTTATTTACGTGACAGCCGCGCAGCAGTACTGACGCGCCACCTTGCGGATGAAATATTAATTCTATATATTTCCAGTTGATAATTATTTATTTTCCGATTAAGGTTGAATTAATAAAATAATAAAGTGAATGAAAATATTAATTAATTTTATTAATTTATGCGTGAGATAAATCAATTATTTTATTTAATAATTGATAAGAAAATAATTGAGTAAACATAAAAAATTACAAGTGAAAAAAAAAGTAAGTAGAATTATAAAATTTTCTTGTTGTTTTTTCATGATAAATTTTTTAATAAAAAACAAATTTAATTATTGAAAAAAAATTTAATTTAAAAATTTTTATTTAGTTTAAAAATACCGCGCGTGAAAAAGTGACAAAACGCGACGACGTTGTTCCGTAAAACCGGAAGCACATGAAACAAAGCGGTGGACTGGATCGAAGCTCAAAGAAAATATGTACCTATAGAGTACTTGACATATATATAAATAAAAAAGAGAAAGATAAATACGTAAACAAGTAAGTAAAAGAAAATATAAAATAAACAGAGAAGAGTAAATATAAGTGTTGTGAGCAGAGTGAGAGGTTAGAAGTTTAGAGACTATGAAAGAAAAGAGAAGGGAGAACACCATAAACACTGGATGGGTTATAAGTTGTAATTGCTGGTCAGAAGATTCTTTGTCTCGATAACAAACAAAATCTACTTAAAATCGTGTACTTAACCCGTTAAATATGTTGATTTATTATGTAAGACATCTGTGTAGATAATATTTATTTATAAAATGTCATTAAACCCGCGTTTTTTGAGGGATTTTCGCGCCTATTAATGACGCGACGTCACTGACAGATTCATGGGTTATGTTGACGGCGTACCTTATAAATTTGTCGCGTAGCTATATATCAGCTAATTATAATTTTTCCAATTATTTATTTCATTAATTAATTAATTTTAATTATAAGTGTGAATTTTTTTCAGTTTACTCTATTTTAAAACTGATAATTTTCATGACGTGAAAAGTATTATACCAAGTGCCAAGTATTCTCAATTCAACTGTCAAGGTTATCTGTGACTTGATTTTTCCTTACTGGGGTATTGTCAAAATCAGCTGCCATTGCTGTTACTTCAATAACGTACTTTTTATAACTTTATTACTTCAATCTATATTTTCTGTATGATTCACTCTGACCATGTTTTTATTGACAAGATATTAATTATTATTATCATTTTTTAAATTATTATTATTATTGTAATTAATTAATTAATTTTTTTTTTATAGGAACTGGAGAAGTGAGTTGATAAATTGGTAAATGTAGATGTTACAATATGGATCCATCAATGTTTGTTACTTACTCACCTCAGGCGAATGTCGTCCCGTTGGAGTCCAAGCTTGCTACTTATATGGTAAGGATTTTTTTTGGTTTTGTTTTAAATATTTTTATTTATTTAAAAATATTTATTGTAAATTTTTAGAACCGCCAAAGCCCAGCTACCACGCTGAATGCCAATGTTGTGACGAAACATCTGTCTAACTTGTCTCTGGAGTCGAGTAAAAAAGCAACAGCTAGTCCAGAGTTTGTGCCAGGACGTGGGTTAGCTGGTAGCACCAGCAGCTCGCCGAATCTTTTTGCTAATTCATATCATTCCCAGGAGAATGTCGGAGGAACGACGTATTTTTATGTTAATAATACTGCTGACAATGTCGCTGATGATGGAAATGAAGTCGTAAGATTTTTTTTTTAAATATCTAATACGGATTAAGTGAAAGTGATTTTACTGTAATTAATTTTGGAGTAGCTAAAAAAAATACGCACTCAATTTAGACATTTAAAATTTTTTTTTTAACTTGAAATCTGTCCACTAATTTGTTGACGTGATTATAGATCGGTAACAGTCAGGTAGGATATGTTTATCCAAATACACCTGGACACCTTCAAGCAACGAAACCAATAAAAGTACCAGCAGCAAACAGTACATCAGCACCGTCCACGCCACCACCTCCTCAAGTAAATTCGAGTTTTTTTATGAGCACCAATCTACGTATGGATATCCTTCACAAAAATTCGTTGACGTTAAGCCAGCCCGATCCAGCACAATTTCCCGACTTGCCAACGGAGGTTGATAATTACCACGAACTTTGTCCATTGGAGCCGATTCATAAACCCGCTTCGACTGTTTTGGGGTACCAAACTTCTACCTATAAAGCTACTAGCTTAAAAAATGGAGTTCGTTATTGTCTACGTCGTGTCCATGGTAATAATTAATTATATTTGTAACTAAAAAATTTTTTTAGACAATTTATTAGTTGAAAAAAAATTTTTTTTTTTTTTTTTCAATTAATTATTTATAAATTTTTTTTTTTGATAATTTATTAATTAAAAAATTTTTTTTTGATGATTTATTAATAAAAAAAATTTTTTTTAATAATTTATTAATCATAAAAAATAATTAATTACTATTAATTACAAAAAAAAAAAAAAATTAATTACAGATTTTCGACTTGGCAATACAAAATGTATGGTACTAGTAGACATGTGGAAGCGCATATCTCACACAAACGTGGTTCAACTTCTGGAAGTTTTTACCACAAAAGCATTTGGCGATAATTGTGAGTATAAAAAACGTCAATCTCAATGAACTTAAATTGATCTAGATCAGCTGTATATTAATAAAAAGTTATCAACTAAATTACAGCTATCGTATTCGTGTACGACTATCATCCTGGCGCCGAGACACTTCTCAGCAAACATTTCTCAGGGACAGAGTTGAACGGATACGCTGATCCGTTCTGTTCGGACCCCAATGCCCCACGGCCATACAGTCATACGAAAAATACAATATTACGGCAACAACACTCCAGCATGCTGCCTGAGAGTGTAATTTGGAGTTATATAATACAACTAACTGCTGCATTACGAGTCATACATTCTGGTGGTATGTTTATTTGAAGGAAAAAAATAGTTGAAAAATTTCCAGATTAATTTAAATTTTATCGAAAAATTATAAATTTAAATTACAGGAGTAGCGTATCGATGTTTAGATCCAACAAAAGTTTTACTGACATCACGAAATCGTTTGCGTTTAAGTTGCGCAGCAGTACCCGATGTCGTGACATTCGACGGTAACGCAGCGAACCCATTGTCGCTTATTCTTCATTATCA
This sequence comes from Cotesia vestalis, assembly GCA_000956155.1. Lineage (NCBI taxonomy): Eukaryota > Metazoa > Arthropoda > Insecta > Hymenoptera > Braconidae > Cotesia > Cotesia vestalis. The sequence goes on from JZSA01001364.1 coordinate 73,211, forward strand.
GCAAGAAGATCTTATTGCTCTAGGAAAATTGGTATTAGCATTAGCATGCCGCAGTTTGTTAGCCGTCCATCGTGATAATATTCAAGCGTCACTTGAACTTGTTGCACGTTCTTATTCAACAGATCTCCGTAATTTTATTCTGTAAGTTCATTAATAATAATTAATAATCAATAATAAATAAATTTTGTATTAAAGCTATTAATAAAATAATTTATTGATTTAATAGATACTTGCTGTCAGATCAAGCACGAAAAAGTGTAACGGATCTAATGCCGATGATCGGAGCACGTTTTTACACTCAATTGGACGCTGTCCAGCAGCGTGCTGACGTCCATGAGAACGAGCTGGCTAAAGAGCTCGAGAATGGTCGGCTGTTCAGGTTACTGGTGAAATTGGCGACTATCAATGAAAGGCCAGAGCTTAATATGGAATTAACATGGGCTGAGACCGGCGATCGGTATATGTTGAAGTTATTTAGAGACTACGTTTTTCATCAGGTCACTCCTAACGATCGTCCCTGGCTCGATATGGCACACGTCGTCTCCTGTCTTAATAAACTTGACGCCGGGTCTCCTGACAAGGTCAGTATTATGTTTGTTTATAAATAAAACCAAGATTTTTTCTAAAATTTTTAATTTATTTATTTATAATTAATGATTATTATAAAAATTCTAATTTTTAAATTGTGGCTTTTTTATTGGTCTTAAAAAAAAAAAATTATGACATTTTTTTTTTGACAATTAAATTTTGAACAATTTTTATTTAAAAAATTTTTTTTTTACGACCAATTTTTTTGCCTTAACAATTATTTTAAAATTAAAGAAAAAATCCTGGTCAAATTGATAAAAATAAAATCATAAGAATTTATTTATTTAATTAGATTTGTCTAATGTCGCGTGACGAGCAAAGTGTATTGGTTGTAAGTTACGCCGAGCTGAGACAATGCTTGGAGAATTCATTCGATGAGCTCGTTCAGGCCGCTAAAGATGCCGTCGTCTAATGTAAGCGTGTTTATAAATATTAGTGATAAGGAAATAAAAAAGGGAGTTGATGATAAAGAAGAAAAAAAAAATAAATGACAGGTTTCAAACTACGGAATGTACCGATGTGATAAAATAAACAATTAGCGGTACTGTAATTTAAAAAATTGTTTCAAATATCAATCTCATAAATTAAAAACTGTGTCAATAATATAATAAATACAACACACAAATATTAATTAATAAGAAAATGGCATAATATACAGGTAAAGTTTGAAATCAGGTATAATTATTAATTGTAATATAAATTGATCTTAATTGCCAAGCGGTTTTGGTGTCAATCTTTACTAACAGTTCCGCTGTTTGGGATACTGCAAACAACAATCAACTAAAACAATAAATAAATAATCAGGCATGTCATGTGTATGTCTGCAATGCAGCTCTTAGATAATAGATTTTAAGGAAACTACACGAACTCGTAAACATTCATTTTCAAAATGTTTATTTTTGAAGAGAAAAATAAAAATAAAAAAAAACATTTCATTAATTGTTTTATTTTATTTTTTTGTCCTCATATCAAATATAAGTTCTATTAAGGTTTATAGTCTGGGACAAAATACTTAACCCGGAAATAATAAACTCGGATAAAAATAACTCGCGTGAAAGATAATCATTTTTATAGTCGTTAAACGAAAAGTTTTGTCTAGAGGGTTCGTTTTTAAAGTTTTAAAGGCAATTGTCAAGTTTTAAGAGTATTAATTGAAGGATACTGAAGTTCGATTGCTAAAATTTATCACACAAACAGATGTTGGCAATTAACTGACTAATGAAGTATAAAAATATATTAAAAACCTTGTTTTGGATTTGAGAAAAATTTTATCAGCTGTAAGGACAATTAAGTAAGTGTGAAAAATTAAAAAATAAATAAAAGCTGGTGATAAAATTAAATTACATTAAAGTTAACAGTCAGAGAATTTTTTAATTTTTTTTAACACACAAATTTGTTCTAAAAAATTGCATTTTTAATTTTTTAAAATTTTTACTTATCAATTTTTTTTTTTTGCCATAATTTATTCGTTAAAAAAAATTATTAAATGTCTGCTAAATTTAATGACATTGGATTTGGCAGTCATTAAAGAATTTTTTAATTTTTTTTTATTAAAAAAATTTTTTCCAAAAAATTGAATTTTTAATTTTTTTAATTTCTACTTGTCAATTTTTTTTTGCCATAATTTATTTGCTAAAAAATAAATTCTAAAAATGATTAAATACCTGGTAAATAAATTTTAATTAAAATAAGAAGATAAATTTTGGCAAACGACGTAGCTGAAATAAAGCTTATACTTTATAAACCATAATTTTGCATCATTTAAATTTTAAGTTGTTTTATCCGAGTGAATTAATAATAACACCGGAAAGACAGACTTAGTTCTGCAATCATTCAAACTTGATCCCATTTCCTTCGCAATTGCTGTTTAGTTATATTATGTGTTGCGTGGATGGCCCGGCCCGCTTTGCTCATATCAGCTCTTTACTCTTTGTCCCTGTCGCTGACGATGAGCCTGATAGACCCACCAGGCCGACCAGACGGTGGCTTTGGAACTTAAAAATGACATTAGTCGGTGGCATTGGATGTCCGTAGGCGAATCACCACTGAAACATTCAACATTCAACATTTAACTACTGTTGTACTGTAACAGTGCCACCACTGTATTATACATCCAGATAATCCACTACTATCTATAGACAAAAAGAGTATGGAGGGCGAATGCCAGTTTGAAGAGGAAGGAAATAAAAGACAACTCGACGATGTCAACCAACTTGACGACAATCATTCCATTTAATTGTATCAACGACATCATTTTCTCCCTTTATCATGTCATTTTTATTGCTGTTTTATTCCAGACATATTTACGATAATTGTTTCTTATTTTCCAGCCACGCCAACAAAGCTTCCGTTATTCTGAAAATTAACTTTATCAATTTTAATTACAAATCCATTTATTTCTTCTTTGTTTACTTTAATTACTGTCTGGCTTTCCTGAATCTGATTCTTTAATCCTTATCAATGTTTTCTTTCAATTTCACCTCCTTTTTTTTCATTCTGTTAGACAACATTTTTTTATTTAATTTCCGTGTTTTGCGTCTCAATGTTTTCACTTTAAAGGTAATCTAAGATAATTACGTGACTAAATTCAATAATTACACTGACAACTTACATTATTTTCGTAGGTCAAGTACAATGACATTTAAACAGCTGTAAGAACAGATGCATCAAAAAAAAAAAAAAATACTTTCAAATAAAATAAATATCAAAATTGAAATTTCTCACCTTGAAATTTTTTTTTATTTATTTATTCAATTCTAGTTTTTTTGTAAGTATTTATTCTTCTCTTTCTAACCTAAAAAAAATGACACTTAAATCAGCAGCCATCTTTACCAAATAAAACATGTTCAAAATTTATATTAATAATTTTTTTAAACTTCTTTAAACAAAATTAACATTAATTTCAACAATTACAAAAATTTGCACTTGCATTTTTTTTTTATTAAAATCTTTTTGTAGTAGTTTAATTAATGTTAAAATTTAAAAATGACAGATTGTTAATTTTAGTTCCAAAAAAAGCCGCAAAATTATTTTTTAATATTTTTAGTAATACTCATCAGCTGACAGCTGTTGTTTTTTGAAATTTTTATGAAAAATCAATTACAATAATTATATTCTTATAAAAATTGTCAATAATAATTTTTTTTTAACTCTTACATGTGAAATTTTTTAATTAAATATTTTTAATAACAATTTAATTGTTAAAAAATCATTCTAATGTCCGCAACTTCGGTGTTATAATATAAAATGAACCTGAAGTTAGCTGAGAGCTGTCAAATTTTTTAAATTGTCATAACAAATAAATTAATGAGGCTGAAGTTAGCAGACAGTTGGCAATTTTTTTATTTTTCTTGAAAAATGAGGTAGGCATAGAAAATTATTAATAAAAATGTCATTTATAATTTTTTAGAGCTTCTAAATTTTTAAATAAAATTTTCTGGCAATAATTTGTTGGTTAAAAAAATTCTAAAAATTATCAATTTCAGTGTCATAGTAGTTACAATAATAAAATTATAAACTACTAACTTTTTTAAATATTCTCAAGTGGAATTTTTTAATAAAAATTTTTTTATAATAATTTAATACCTAAAAAAATTAAAATTTCTGTGAAACTACGATTGATTTTAACAAAAAGATTTTTTTAGACCCAAAAATAAAAAGAAGAAGATAAATTTACGTAGATCCTGAGTAGACACTCAGCTGCAATGTTATTTCAGTGTTTACGTTTGTTTTCTCAACATCAAGAAGAGAAGAGCGCAGTGTAGTTGAGTGTTACTGCAAAACTTTACCCAGAACCCAGGGTACGGGATGACGGCATGGGGGCGTATTGCATGCAGCATCTCTACTCCGTCGTCATTCGGCACTCACACACTGACGAGCTAGCCCATAAAACATTAATACACATCCATCTCGCATGATCCATCTGCATCAATACTACCGTGCGAGGGAAACGAGAAGTCGGTTTCGAGAACGAGAACGAGATCGACAACAGCCTGGTCCATGCCACGAGAAATGGACAAAAGCGAGTGGGAGGCCAGTGTTTCTCCCTTTTGTCCGTGTGTAGGTAGGCTTTGCCACAAATCTACTGTGCTGTAGCTCCAAGTAAGTATGTCTGTCTGTGTCTGTCTATATACATATATACATTTATACATATATAATTGTGTACAGGAGCAAACCCCGAGTAGAGCCAAAGAGTTTCAGTCCAGAGTTTGTTGTTCTCGAGCAGTACAGAGTCGAGCTGAATAGTCTCTGTTTGACTACATCAGCACAACGCGCAGCCGCTCTACACGCGAATCATCTCCCAGTAGCAAAAGTACCACCAGAAAAGAGAAAAGAGTCTATCACCTCTACTCTCAGACTCAGTGTATCAACTATCTACCATAAACCGCGAGCTTTGTGCACTCGACATTTTTGTTAAATCTATAACAAGATTAAATAAACAACATCACTGTTAGCTTCTCATTTCTTCAGCATTTATCACAGGTAAGTTTTGTCAATACTAATAATAAAAATAATAATAATTAAATCCAGGTTCGAGTCTTGGTCTGGGCCGTCCAAATTATTTTTCCAGTCAAATTTATCTTTAATTAAAAATTAAAATCTAAATTGACGATAATTTTTTTTTTTATGCCTGAAGAAAAATACAGGCCAACAATATAACAAAAAATTGTTCCAATAAAAAACTAAAAAAATAATAATAATAATATTTCATACCATTAAAAGCTCATCCGACAAAACTTTATTTTTTCAACTAGTTTTACGCAGTGAGTGATTAATTTTATTTAATAATAATATTAATAATTATAACACTGGGTCTATTCATCAGCTTCTTCCCGTTTGTTATCATTATTAGCCTTAATTCTCAGCTGTAATAATTATAATTACACTATTGGTGAAATGCTGCTGAAATAGTCATTGATTTTCTTCCATATCTTTCTTTGTACGCTAATATCTCCAGTATAAATTACTAAATATTTATATTTATTACTTTAATTATAAATATGTTTATTAATTTAAATTATCAATAATTAATTAACTGATTAGTGCAGTGAACATGTGGATTAAAAATTACTAACAAAGCGTATATCAAAATAGATTGAGAAAAGTAACCTTTTTAATGTTTTTTTTTTTTTTTTTATTTTATATTTTTTAGCCGCTCAACTGGGAAAATTTAAATTCGGGTCAGTGAACAATACGCCGAGAGATAGAATAGTCGATGCTGTAGAGAAGAAATATATATAAAAGAGTAAGAGTGCTGCCAGCAGCTGCTACTCTTATCTCTAGATATCTACTCTCTAGATAAGACTACTCTGGTTACATTTTAAGGGATGGGGTTTGTTGCGCAAACCTTTTTGATATTTTTACAATCCTATTTGTTGTTATTTCTTCTCAATTTTATTCAATAATTTTTTTTTAAGTTCTTTCTTCAGTTAAAATTAAAAAAAAAATTAATTAAACAATAATTAATAGAGATAAAACAATTTTATTTGTTGTTAGTATTTCTTCTCATTTTTTTTATTTCTTCTTTAGTCAAAATTAAAAAAAAATTAATTAATAGCATTAAAACAATTTTTTTACATATTTATTTTTTGTTAGAATTTCTTCTTATTTTTTTTATTTCTTCTTTAATAAATATTAAACAAAAATTAATAAAATAAGTTTGAATAATAACTAGAGTAATTATTAATGAAGTTAAAACAGTTTTTTTTACAATTTTATTTTTTGTTAATATTTCTTTTCATTTTTTTATTATTTCTTCTTTAAAATAAATTCAATAAAAATTAATTATATAATTATTTTAAAGTTAAAATAGTTGGAATAGTAACTAAAAAATAATCAGAGATTATGGGGCTTATCGATCCCAGCTCACTCGTGTATATAACCAACACGCGGTTGATTATTCACTTGTTCTCTTCTCGCTGTACCATGACAATATTCGTCACTAAATATAAATAGATTAAATTTATTATCATTATTGACCTTGATGAAAAAAAATAACCAATCTATTTTAGTCTTACAATTAATAAAAAAAAAAAAAATAAAAATATAAAAAAAAAATAAAATGAATTTCAATAAAAATAGGATTGTAAAAATTGAAGAAATAAATTTTGATAAATGTTTTAGATTAATAAAATAAAAGGTGTAGTTGTGGTTTTTATTCAATTGCAACTTGATGACTTGCGTCAACTAGTCCGATCGTTAACCCCGTGCCGGAGTTGTCCGAGTATTTGCCAACGAAATAACATATCATACATCTCGTTACTGTATATATATATATATATATATATATCTATCTATGTATCTATATATTTATATATGTTCTGTACACATGGATGGATAAATTTGTTTCAGCTGTACTCTCAGCTATTTTGTACGGATTATTTTTCAGTCCGTCTAGCATACCATTTAGATTACATTGTCAACGAGCCGTAACAGCTCTGGCTTTTATTTTAAAATTTATAAAAAGTATATAATATGTAAAAACATCTACGTACATAGACATTAAAGAAAGAGAGTAAAGTTAAGTAAAATAATATGATATTGAATAGGAAGAGGAAGAGATAAAAAAGACGATAATCGTATAAAAACCAAACAAACAAAAGTTTTAAATGGACATCAAGAAGAATATGGATTTAATAATATTTTTATATTAAAAGTAATAATACTTTATTTGGAGAGTGGATTCTCCATAAAAGTATTGAAAAAAAAAATTTTTTTTTGTTCTTTATTTTATTGTAGGATTGCTTCAAGATCTTGTTGAGATTCTTTCACGTACTTGTTGACATTCCTTTAGTCGTCTTTCACTTTTGGTTTTTTAGAACTGTAAGAGCACTTGGGAAGAATATAGACAAAGCTTGTAATTGCACTCGCATTGTTGTTATTTATTTTAATTAATTTATTTGATTTTTTTTTAGAATTCAGGGAAGAAATAGAGGAGCTGTATTTCAAAAGGAGATTGAAGATCATAATACAATATATCAAAAAATATTTTACAATATTATTAATAATATTTATTTTTTTAACTTAAAGTTAACCATTATAATTAATATATGATGCAAAAATTCATGAAAATTAAATTAGCCGACATTTAAAAATTTTTACAATTTATTTTATTGAAAAATTATAATTAAAAAATTAAAATAAAAATTTTCCCATGTAGAAAATTAAAAAAATTATATGTGGAATTTTTTAAAAATAATTTTTTAGATATAATTTTTAAATAATAAAAAAAAAATCAAAAATTTTTGATTTAATGGCTTAAGCTGTTGGGTTTATTTATTTAAATAAATAAATTATGTAAACTATATATAATCCTTGTTTTTTTATTGGTAGGTACAATGAAGCTGTGGTGGAGCTTAATATTGCTGCTGGGAGTTGTACTCTCAATAATGGCAATTACGGCACAAGCTGAATCCGATGTATGGGAGGAAGAAGATGACAAAGAAGTACTCGTGCGAACTGTACGAGGTACTAAAGACCGTGGTACGTTCCATCATAATATTTTCACATAATTTATTTTATTATAGTCATTTCATTTGATGCACATTTTATTATTATAAGATACTCAGATTCGTTTTTCCAATTAACTAATTTATTCATTTATGTTTCAAGAATATTATTTCAATTATTTATACTTTGTACCCTGAAATAGAGTTAGAGATTTTATAAATTCCATTTTAATAATGTTCAGAGGTTTTTTTTTTTATTGAATAAAGTTTTGTAAGATCAATGTTATTAAAATAGAATTTATTTAAATTTATTCTAAGGATCAGGAAAATATCCGATATTTATATTTCTTTTCTTCTTTGCTATTATTATCCTCGTTATTCATTTCATATATATATATATATATATATATATATACGAACAAAAAGTAATATTTATTTATAAATTAAACTATCATCTTCTTTAATGAATTTTATATTTTATAAAAAATATTTTTTTTCTTCTTTCCATATTATTCAATTTTATTATTATTATTACTTTACTGTGTATGAATATCTTTGAAGTAATAAAAATAGATGGTTATGTTTATACTTGTTCTCAAAAGGATTCGATTTCCATTAAATTGAGTACAACCAACACTTAGTCTACTTATAAAATCATGTACATAGATATTTTTAATAAAAATATTTAAATTTTCTTTTATAAATATTATAATTTTATTTATAAAACAAAGTTAATTTTTTAAGTGATTTATTAATTTTTTTTTTATAAAAGAAGTAATATTTTATTTTTTATTGTAGCATCAGGAAGTAATGGATCAAGTTGTAGATATTCAAAAAGCGAATGGAATGAATGTGATCCAAAAACAAATATGCGAACACGTACTTTGAGTTTGAAGAAAGGAGACAAAACTTGTGAACAAACTAAAACAATTCAGAAGAAATGCAAAAAAGGCAAAGGTAAATAAAATATTTATTATTTTTATTTAGATTAATTTTTAATTATTTAATAATAAAAAAAAAATTATTATTGTTATTTTTTTTTAAATAATAATAAATTACTAAATCACTCGCCTTAACAAAGTGTGTAGAAGAGACATTAATTAAAATGTTAATTTAACTTTCCAAGTTTTTTTTTTTTAAATCTTTGTATTAATTGGTTTTTTTAATAAATTTAATTAAAATGTAATTTAGCGTGTCGCTATGACAAAGGAACATTCAGTGCATGTGTAAATATGTCAATGACACGAGTGGATAATTTAAAAGCCAATAGCGATTCATCATGCGACCAAACGCGTCGTATTACCAAAAGCTGTAAACCAGAGGCTGCAAGCTCGAAAAAAGTCACCAAAGGTATTTTATTTTTAATTAAATATATATATTTATCTGTCGTTTAATTATATTTAATTGGCAATTGGTTTTATTTTCAGCCGATCGCAATAGAAAGACTGGAAAACAGTAAACAGTCAACATAAAGCTGTACAATTAAAAAAAAAAAAAAAAAAAAAAAAAAAAAAAAATCGTAAGCCCGTCTTTTTTTGGCAATCGATAATTCAATAGCGTTATAATATTATATATAAATATCATAATGTTATATATAAATATAAATATATTACACTGACTGACGCATTAAAATATAACAAAAAAAAAAAAATAATAATAATAATAAACATTTATAAGCCATGGCATTTATTTTACAGAAGATATTATACAAAAAAGAAAAAAAATAAAAAAAACTATTGTTAACGTTTTGACGGTGAGGAAAAAAAAATTTTTTGAATTTTTTTTTACTCGATACAATAAAATAATGTACAATAATATATTATCATTATTATTGAAGTAATATATACTTTAAAAGTATAGAAAATATTTGTCTTTAATCTCTAAATCTTGAAGAAGAAAAGTAATAATTTTTTTGTACTCATTATTGATTTTAAAAAAAAAGTGTTAATAGTTATTAACGAGTGACAACGACATAATTGAATAAATAATCTGTTTAAATTTAATTAAAACTCAATTTTATTGAGCATTAAAATCAAATTCAAATTACTCAATAAAAAAAAAAAATAATAATGATAATAATAATTAATATTAATTATTAATAAAATATTCGATAATAATCTTTCAATTTTATGATACAATTGTATGCGTTACAATGTTTAGTAACGAAATTAAAAAAGGAAAAAAAAATTTATGGACATGTACTCAATACTACATTACTTTTATGTAGTACTAAATTACATATTTAACACCATATCATTGTAACAATTAATAATTTAAGATTAACGCGTTTAAATTAAATCGTGATTTAAAATTCAATATATTCTTCATTATTGTATGTAAAATAATATACAATAATGCTAATTGTAATGACTTTAATTGTGAAAATTAATTAATTAATTAATTGATTGATAATATTAATAAATCCGTATGTTAATCAGTGTTATTCAATGCATTGTAACATAGCGCGAAAGAAGAAATAATCTTTGTGCCATCTAGCAGTTCTTTTTATTATAAAATAACAGTAGAGTCAACTATTACACTATTAATTAAATTTATAACAATTGTAATATTGTTATTATTAATATACTTTCTTTTTAGATGCGTAGAGATTAATTAAATCCTGCTATAACCTTAGACGGTCTCACTTGCTACTCTAATTATTGTTTTAATGATAATTATGAATTTCAAGTTGGACAACTCATTCCATCATTCGACTATTTAATTAATAAAAATATTAAACTAATCAATAATTATTAATAATTAATGTATTAATTAAATAAATCTTGTATAATGTAATTAACTTACGTATTAAAAACATGTAACAATAATAAGATGTTGTCAATAAAATAAATAAAAAATATATTTTGATTTCTTCTTTATAAAATGAAGATTAACTAAATTTAATAAATATAATTAGAAAAAATTATTAACTAATGTAAAAAAATAATCATTAATTTTAATAATCCTTAATTTATTATTTCATTATATTCTTCACAGTAAAAATACAAATAAAAGTGTAAAAAAATCTAAAACATTTGCATTATAAATATTAAGAGATTCAATAAGCTCTATGTAAAAAATTACATAATGGACGGAAAATTCTCATTAATTATTACAATAAAATATAAAAGTGAGTTATAAAATATCTATATAAAAGGTACGTGATGAGGCCACTAGTTAATTTTTGTTTTTCAAGCCACTGATTCCGAGATTTCTCGGGCGTAAGCCTGACTATTTTCATCTTCCTCGTTGTACTCTTTCCGCTCGTACCGCGAGTCCTGACCTCGTCCGCAAATACTAGGCCCGTATTTGATGAGAATCATTATCACGCCGACGACGAAGAGCGTCAGGCAGGCGCTGGCTGGCCAGAATATGTGTAAGCCCATTTTATGACGTACTAATTACTGAAGACTTATAAATTACCAGAGAGTAGTAGATTAATTTGAACTTTAAATTTATTTAAAGGGCTTGAATTAAATATCACTCTCTCGTTTTTGTAATTCCATGTATTCTTGGGGCAGCGGTGTGTCGAGTCTTGAGTCAGGGTATGGAATTTCTTCGTCCCCGACTACTGATGGTGGGTAGTAAAACTTTTCGTCGATTATTTGGTGCTTGATGCGATGGCTCAGTTCTGATAAATCCAGAGGTGGGTTTTTGTGAGGAGTTACTACCCAGAGAGAAGATATCCAGCGATTTCCTTTAATTTTTTAAACAAAATAAAATTAATTCTTCTTTTTAAGAAGTAACATTAAATAAATTAAAAAAAAAATTTTTTTTTAATTTTTACGTTCGGAATTTTTTAATTAAATTTTTTTCATAGCTTTAAAATTATAAAATATCAATTAAAAATTTTTTTCATAACTATAAAATTGATGACATTAAAGTTAGCAGTCGCTTGACCATTTTTTAATTTTTTTTTCAAACAAATTTAATCAAAAAAAATTGGATTTTTAATTTATTAAATTTTCTACATGTCATATTTTTTTTTTAATTAATTTTTGTCATAATTTATTTGTTAAAAAAATTTTAATAAATAATTACCAGTATGACGGTCGTTCCAATAACCTTTATAGGGCGAACACCAGCAGCAGATGATATTAAGGATGAATATAGTTCCACCTATCAAAGAAACGACAGCAATTATTGCATAAAAAGGTGTGAAATCTCCATAAATATGTTCTGTAAAATAAGTGTTGTTTTTATACAACTCGCGGTCGTCCAAAACTGACATTTTAAAATATTATTAATTTTATCACTTACTTCTGAAACATAAATATTAATATTTATAAGTTTACATTACATTAAATAATTATGAAAATTAAATTAGCCGACATCTAAATTTTTTTCGAATTTTTTTTATTAACGAAATTACAACAAAAAAATAATAATTTTTCGCTGCCGGCTAATTTTAGTTTCATTAAATAATTACATATTTATTATTTGTGTAAAAGCTAACAAGTGGTTACTCACGTACAAACCGCGCCCAATGATGGTTTCAATAATTTTCGATTTTTGTAATTTTCTTTTGTATATTTTCAGTCGCAGTGGTTCGGTTACATAGTGAGCAAACCGTATGTGATAAAATTTGCTCCTTTGAAGGAAGAAAATATAAAAAAAATGAATTTTCAGATCTTGTAAACGTGCAACTTGATTACAAATTGTAAGTTGTGTCCGTTGACTAAACCTAAACGATACAATAACGATAGTAGAGACGGGCGGGGCGCGCTATGGTGGGAAAGAATGCATGTGTTCTATAGTTTGTTTATACAGTTGATTTTTAAGCTACAGATTATTAAATTGACATTTTTTTATTTTTATAAGTAATTTTATAACAATTATTATTTTTTCCAGGCTTAAAATTTCTTCTTTACTTTTTTTATAATTATTTTTTTATTAATTTTAAAATATTCTTAAAGTTTTTAATTGCTTTTATAATTACCTTTATTTACTCTAATTTTATTAATTATTACCTAAAAAAATAAATTTATATTTTGTGACCTATTTCTGTTTTCTCTTTTCTGACTAGTTTTGCGCATGCGCACATTGAGCGCCATCACACAGCTGACCCATGTGTCTACAAAGTATCTACTGTAAATAATAACACCAAAAACAATAAAGTAACTCCAAAATTTACAAAAGAAGAAAACTAAATTATTAAAATACTTTAATTAATTAAAAATTATCATTTCTTCACTGAAAATCAAAGTTATAAATTTTGAACAGCTGATTTAAAAAAAAATAAATTATAAAATTTTAAGTGGAGTTTTAGGTTAGAATTTATCAAGTAAATTTGTTGATAATAACAAATAAATTATTTAATAATTTTTAAAATGAGTACCTCAGAAGAAGTGCCTGTGAAAATAGAATTTAAAAAGAAGAAACGTAATATTCCATTGAGGACAAGAAAAGTTGAAAGTGATGACAGTGATGATGATAAAAATGGTTCAGTTATGTATGTATTTAATTTATTTAATTACTATTATTAAAATTATTCATGACATTAAATTTAGCATTATAGAATTTTTTAATTTTTATTAAATAAATTTTTTCAAAAAAAAAATTGAATTTTTGATTTTTAAAAATCTACTTGTCAATTTTTTTTGCCATAATTTATTTGCTATAAAATTTTTAAAATGACTAAATATGTGCTAAATTAATTTTCATAAATAATTCTATAAAATTAATTAAATTATTAATTATAGGAGCAAGATTGAAGAAACAAAAATAATTCAAAAACTCCGTGAGAAACCCAAGGGAGTTAATGTTATAGGTTTAGCTCTTGGACAAAAAGTCAGTGGTGATTCTGTAGTTAATGTAAGTAATTTTTTTTTTTTTAATAATTATTCATGATTTTTATATTAAATAAAATTTTATTTAAATTAATTAATTATTTTTACAGTCATCAGATCCATTTAATGTCAAAACTGGTGGCATGGTTAACTTGGCAAATCTTAAGAATGCTAAGGTCAAAGATGATGCCTATGACACGGGTATTGGTACCCAATTTAACGCAGAAACTAACAAACGAGATGAAGATGAAGAAATGTAAGTTATTTATTTATTTAATTATTATTATTAAATAAATTTATTTAGTCTTGTTTAAAAAATATTTTATTACTTCAATTATGTTTATAAATATTTTGCACCAGGTTGAAGTACATCGAAGAAGAATTGACAAAAAGAAAAAATACTTTGAGTAACAATTCAGACAATCCACAGGATAGTGACAAAAATAATTATTGCTCGCCTGAAGAAGCAGCTTTACAGGCAGTTCCTGAGCATTTAAGACTGAGTTCCACTCACAAGAGCGAAGAAATGTTGTCCAATCAAATGTTATCCGGAATTCCTGAAGTTGATTTAGGAATAGAGTAAGTAACTAAAATTAGACTTTTAATTTTTTAATAAAAATTATTTTATTTTATTTTTTTAGAGCTAAGATAAAAAACATTGAAGCTACCGAGGAAGCTAAATTAAAATTACTGTGGGAAAAACATCGAAAGCAAGACGGGCCGTCGCAATTTGTACCCACTAATATGGCCGTGAATTTTGTACAACACAATAGATGTAAGTTTATTGTAAATTATAATTAATTAATTTAATTTAGTGTAATTAATTAATTTATTTTTTTTTTAGTTAATATTGATGACAATGAAGCGAAGAAAGCTAAAAGGGATTTATATAATAAAAGAAAAGCTGAAGAAGATTCAAAGAAAAAAAATAAAGAAGGAACTGAAAAGGCGACGGATGATTATCATTATGAGAGATTTAAAAAACAATTTAGAAGATTTTAATTTATTATTAATAAAAAGAATCTTTTTAGTAAATTTAATTTTATAAATAATATTTATTTTATGTAATATTTGATAGCTAAAAATAATTAAAGTTCAAAGATTAAGCATGATAATTAATAGTTGAAATAAATAATTTAAAGAAAATTAATTTAGCAGATATTTGATAATTTTAATAATTTTTTTAACAAATAAATTATAATAAAAATTTTTACTTGTAATTTTTATTAATTTTCACACGTGAAAATTTTTAATAAAATTTTTTTTTTAAATAATTTAATAGCTACAAAATACTAAAAAAATTTTTAATGTCAATTTGTGTTAAATAAAATCAATGAATATTTTTAAAAGAAGAAAAAAAAAAATTCAACGGCTATTGCGTTATTAATTTTTCTCGTTAAAAATAAATAAAATATTATCAATTGTCCCATCAAATATCAACATTGACAATAAGTGGTAAAAGCTTGAGGCAATAATTTTTTTATGTCCAAGGGAGAACCAATAATCATTGTCACGGCGTAGCAGTACAGTCAGAGCGGAGTATAGTAGCTAGGAATTTAAACTACGCCGGCGCTATAGCCTATAGCTCACTGACGTCACCACCATGACAATCTACGCACACTGTGACAAAAATTACACACATGAAGATGATGACAACATAACAAGCTAGTGCGTCAAGTAAATATATGTATTGAGCCACGTAGATGTGGAGTGTAGTGTCGGCATTCGGGTTGTTGGTGTTAGTGCGTCAGTAGAACAGCGCAATACAGCGTCTAGACTCTCGAATTATATTTTTCCACCGTCTGAAATCTATCAGTAATATAATAAATTATTTATATATATATATATTTGCTACTAAAAATAATAAAATATATTTTGATTAAATTTAAATATAAATACTATTCACAATTCGCGAGCGTAATTACGGGCGTGGTAAGCCGACCAAAATAAATATGAGTTGTGGGTTTGTTACTTGTGGTCCCAACGAGGCTCTTGTTGTTTCAGGTAATTTATTCTCCCACTTAAACCTCCATTTAATTCATTTTAATTGATTGACCTGACATTTAATGCTTTTTATAACCTAAAAGATAAATCAGGGATTTATTTTTGTGACCTTGGGTTTGTTTATTTACTTTTCTTCTTTCAGGATGCTGTTATGGAAAACCGCTGCTGGTACCTGGAGGGAGAGTATTCGTGTGGCCGGTTGTTCAACAAGTACAAAAGTAATTATTCAATTGTTATTATCATTAAAATTATTATTATTATTATTGCAGCTGTCAGACTTCCGAGTTATATAATTTTGTTTGTTTATTTTTTAGAATTTCATTAAATACTATGACACTACAAGTTGAGAGTCCTACTGTTTACACTTGTCAAGGTGTACCTATTTCAGTTACTGGGATTGCACAGGTAATTTTTTTTATTTTTATTTTTTATTAACGTATCAAGAGATTTTTAGTACGTTTTTTTTTTTTATTTATTTAATACCTAAAGATTGCATGTCATTTTATTTTCATCTATCTTGATCCTAATTGCAACTTTGTGCATATTTTATAACACTGAAGTTGACAGACATTAAAAATTTTTTTTTAATTTTATAGCAATTAAATTATTAAAAAAAAAAATTAATTAGAAATTTTCACGTGTGAAAATTAATAAAAATTACAAGTGAAAATTTTTAGAAGTATTTTTTTATTGTAATTAATTTATTTTTATTTTTGTTTTAGTATCATGAAAAATTAATTAAGAATAATAATAACAATAATAAATATTATTATTATGCCCAAGGGGTTAATTAGCGAAAAATCAATGAGAAGTACAATCTAGATAAAAAAAAAAAAATTATAAGTAAAAAAATTTTTTTTAAAATAATTGTTATTATTATTGATACTAGTCGATATATTATTAGGAGATTAAGCAAAATTTTGTTATAATATAGCAAAATATTGAATAAATATTTATCTAATTATTAAAAAAAATTTTTTAGGTGAAAATCCAAGGACAAAATGAAGAAATGTTATCAACAGCTTGCGAACAGTTTCTCGGAAAAAACGAAGACGAAATTCACAACATCGCCCTGGTAACACTTGAGGGCCATCAGCGTGCAATAATGGGCAGCATGACAGTGGAAGAAATTTATAAAGACCGTAAGAAATTCAGCAAAGAAGTATTCGAAGTCGCGAGTAGCGACCTCGTCAACATGGGAATCACCGTAGTGTCATACACTCTGAAAGACATTCGCGACGAAGAGGTGATTAGATCTAAAACAATAAACCTACAGTCTTTCCTCTTATATATTTATTTATTTATTTATTTACCAATTATCTTATTTAGTAAATGATTAGACATAATTTCCATTTACTGAGAGAGGCATGAGTATTGATTTTTTTAACATACCAACCCATAGTTTTAAAGTCATCACCCTTAGATTGTTATGAGCTCATTAGTTGATGCTTTTATTATTATCATTATTATTACTATTATTAATTGACTATTGATTAATATTTTAATATAGATAATTGTGATATTGAATTGATTTTTATTTGTTTTCTTTACTTACAGGGGGCTAAGGTATGTTAATGCATGACTTCTCTCTTATTTTTATTGTTTTTATTATCATCATCAAATCTAACCATTTTTATGCGTTAATTTGCAATTAGAATTAATTAGCAATTAATAAAATTTTTTTTAGTTTAGAATTTTTATTAGAATAATGCTGTTTTATAAAAATTTATTTTTTTCACCGTGTGTATTAATATAAGAGCGTTCTTAGACAGTAATCTCTATTTTTTTTAATATTTTTCAATGACATTAAAGTCACTTGGCCATTTTTCAATTTTATTTAACAAACAAATTTGTTCTAAAAAATTGCATTTTTTATTTTTTTAAATTTCTTCATGTCAATTAAAAAAAAAAATTTTTTTTTGCACTAATTTATTTCTTCAAAATATTATTACTTTAATTTTCACTATTTACATATTTTTTACAATTTAAATTTTCCCACCAAAAATTATTAAAAAAAAATTCCATTCTTACCAACAGCCATTCGAACGTGCTGAAGTTAGTCTTCTAAGTTAAAGACCCGCCATTTTGAATCACACCGCCATTTTGATGTCTAATGAAACTTCTCAACAAAATTTTAATTTTTTCCAATAAAATAGACTTGTAATTAATTAAAAAAATTATTTTTTCAATTATTACATAAAGAATTTTTATAATTATTGCTTAAAATTAAAAAAAAAAACTATTTTTAAAAGTCACAAAAATTATTAAAGAAGAATATACAGTCTAAGAATAGCTTTAATTAATTTTTTTATTTATATATATTTTATTTATTTAAAATTTTATGTTTTTAGGGTTATTTAAAAGCCCTCGGTATGGCACGAACAGCAGAAGTAAAGCGTGATGCGCGAATTGGAGAAGCTGAAGCGCGAAGAGATGCGCAAATGCGTGAAGCTATCGCTGAAGAACAACGCATGGCCTCGCGTTTCCTCAACAACACTGAAATTGCTAAAGCACAGCGAGACTTTGAATTGAAGAAAGCAGCTTATGATGTCGAAGTTCAAACAAAGGTAAAAAAAAATATATTTCTTCTTTTAAATTAAGAAGAAATGTTAAAAAAAAATTAAAAACTTTTATATTCTTCAGAAAGCAGAGGCAGAAATGGCGTTTGAGCTCCAAGCAGCCAAGACGAAGCAGCGGATCATGGAAGAACAGATGCAGGTCAAAGTTATCGAGCGTGGTCAAGAAATTGCTGTGCAAGCTCAAGAAATGGTGCGCCGTGAGCGCGAGTTAGACGCGACAGTAAAACGTCCAGCTGACGCGGAGAAGTACCGCCTTGAGAAAATGGCCGAGGCCAATAAATTGAGACTCGTAATGGAGGCCGAGGCCGAGTCTGAAGCGATCAGGATTCGCGGAGAGGCTGAAGCTTTTGCTATTGAAGCTAAGGCCAAGGCCGAGGCTAGTCAGATGGCCAAAAAAGCCGCTGCTTGGAATGAATACGGTCATGCTGCTATGGTCGACATGATGCTTGAAACTCTACCCAAGGTCGCTGCTGAAGTAGCTGCCCCTTTATCTCAAGCGAAAAAAATCACCATGGTTTCTAATGGCTCTGGAAGCATTGGAGCTGAAAAGCTTACTGAAGAAGTTCTTAATATTGTTACGCGTGTTCCTGAATTAGTTAAAACTCTAGCTGGAGTCGACATTGCTAAGGTAATTTTTAATTACAATTAAATTAACAGACACTTGACAATTTTTTTTTTTTCTATTACAAACTAGAAAATTATTTTTTTTTTATCTCTAGATACGTAATTAAAAAATGACCTTGTATCTTGTCAACTACTGACATTTTTAAAAATATAAACTCACCCTGACATTACATTCATCGAGACCTTTCATTTGAGTACCCACATCAATTTTTCATATATTTTATATATTTATATATATGTATATATCAAAAATGCATATGGGTACTCAAATGAAAGCTCTTGATGAGTGTAACATCAAAATGAGCTTATATCTTTAAAAATATCAATAATTAAGAAATTACAATGTAATTTAATTATCATAAAAATTTTAAAAACTGTCAGATGTCTGTTGAATTAATTACCAAAATGAAAAAAAAAATTTTTAATCTTTAATTAATGAATAATGTTTTTTTTTTTTTTCAGTCGGTCGCTGCATAAACTAAAATTTCTTCCAAAGAACAAAATTCAATAATTCATCAATTATTTAATAATTAAAAAAAACATTAATTTTATTTATTTAATTGAATAATTAATGTGACTTTACAGTTTATTTGCAATAATAAAAGCATATTTAAATTGTGTGCTTGTGTACTCGTTGACAGATCTGACCATGCACCAAATATTTGTCACGACTAGATTTCTATTGAATAAAAATTTAAGTGTGTCTATCTCTTTTATGTAAATCAAAATATTTAATCATTAAAAAAAATATGTCTGATCTAATTATAAATCTTTATCACTTATTATAATAATAATTATAATTAATACATAGTAACAACTTAAGGTAATTTTTTTATACAATTGAATATTAATAATTTTAACTTTTCAGCTCAATTCAGCATAGTGTGTCTGTCGTAAATATTGCGACGCTGCTCGCGAACTTGCCGCTTCCATTTGTCCTGTTGGTGACCTACGCGGTTTAACACGTTCCCTCGAACTCCCATGGCGTGAGAAGTACCCGCAGCGTTTGACGCTATTGTTTCGTCCTGTCAATTTTTTTTAAATTATAATTTTTTTTTTTCAGTCATTTAAATTTAAATTAAATTTTATTTAATTTAATATAAGAGGATTTCTTACGTCTTCATTTGTATGCTCTTCATAGCCACCTCCACTGTTACTTTTACGCAGACGTTTGTTTAATAACGGCTCAAGGCAGATTAAGAACAGCATGTAAATGACAAGTAATGATATTACCCATATTACTATAATAACAACTATCTGAAAAATTATGTTTAATATTGTTGTTATACATACAACTGTAAATTAATTTTTAAAAATAATTATTATACTGACATTTAAAGATACCAAATTATTTTTATAATTTTTTAACAAATAAATTATTACAAGAAAAATTTATTTAAAAAATTACTAATTTGTTATAATAATTTTTTAGTCCTTATTTTTCAAAAAAAATAGATTTTTAATTTTTTAAAAACTATTTTTCAATAAAATAAATTATAAAAATTTTCAAATGTCGGCTAATTTAATTTTCATCAAAAATAAAAAAAAAACTCATAAACAATAATAAAAATCACTTTAGAAAATATTTAAGAATTTTTATAAGTTTTTTTTATGGAAAAAATTTTTTTAATTAAAAGTGTAATTTTTTACAAATAATTTAATTAATTAAAAAAATTTTTTAATATAAAAAAATAAATACCTTAATGATTGTTGTATTACGATTTTCATATTTACATTCACACCGTGGGCAAAAAATAAGTTCTTGTCCATTCAGCTGATCTTTAATTTTTGGGAGTACAACTCCGTCACAATTGCTGAAAAAAAAAAAAAAAAAAAAAAAAAAAAAAAAAAAAAAAAAAAAAAAAATTAAACATTCAAAAAAAAAAAAAATAATAAAAAATTGACAATTACCAATCAGATGGAGAAACATTTCCTATAAAATTCATACGTTTATTTGTTGGATTCGATGGTGTTGTCGTGTTGATCACAGAAGAAATACTTGGACATATACATTTGCATCTTTTGTCATCGTAAGATTTCGCCTAAATTAATTAATTTGTTAATAAAAAACTAAATTTAAATGTTTTAAAAATTATAACAATTACTAATTAATAATTAAACAAAAAAGGTCACATAACTAACCTGACACACTACCACTGAAATGTAAGTCAGTGAAATAAAGAATATTAATTTATACTTCATCATTTGATAATTAATTAATCAATTGATTTTATTATTATTCTTGACATTAGAAGATATTTTTCAATTGTCGATGGGTGTAATTTTTGTCATTGATATTTGACAGATTATTGACAGAAGATTTTCAATAAACAGCTGGCTTAAAAACTGTAGATAGTTAAAGGCTGGTTTTAATGGCGGCGCAAGAAAATGACTGACAGCGCCAATTTTCTGAAAGCGGGATTTTTTGAAAATATAATTTTGAACCGCGCAAGAAATTTTATTTTCAAGATTTTTGAAGAAGAAATCAATAAAATTTAATTATTTATTGACTGATTAACTAAAAAAAAAAAAATCAATTAATTTTTTATATTCAATATTTATTTATTTAATTAAATACAGTTTAATTAATTAATAATTTTACAAAAAGACTATTGATTGATGAATCAATCGTCGTTATAAATTAAAAACAATTTACAATTGTTTATAATTTTTTACATAATTCCTATTAAATTACGCAATACTCTATTCTGTACAAATAATATTTACTTATTTAAATCCTTACATAAAAAAGTTTACAATTCGTCATTTTTAAATAATTATAATGTAAAATGCCGTTTACAATATTAAAGTGCGTTCTTCGGAAGTCAGATTGTTAATATCTATAATATATAAATTAAATTTATCAATATCATTAATTATTACTATTATTATCATATTTTTTAACTCTGGATATATTAATATGTTTGTAAAAAGACTAGAGTTTTCTACACAAATTGCAATGCAATGCCAAAAAGACTTTTGGCTTAAATCAGTGATTTAATTGAAGATGATACTAAAAAAAATAGCAGACATTCAACAATTAATTTTTTTTTTTTCTATTAACACTATTTCAATTAATTTAAAAAATATTACGTCTTCTGTTCTACCAAAACCAGTGATTTATAAAACTTGGAATGTTTCAAACTAAAAAAAAATAAGTCACTAAAAAAAGACACTGAAGAAAACTGACAGAAATTTTTTAATAATTTTATAGAAATTAAATTATTATTAGAAAAATTTAATAATAATTTTTTTATTGTAATTTTATAATAAAAAAAAAATTTGTCAGCTAACTCCAGTATCAGCACCAAAACTGGCATTAAAAATTCAACTTAATTTCTTCTCAGTTGAATAAATTCCCTAAAAATTTTTATTTTACAATTGCCAAAAAAAATTTTTTTAAGTCACATAAAAAAAAAAACTCAATTCAGTAATTATTAAATTTCATAAATAGGCAGTGGATGTCCCTCCGAATTAAAGATCCACCTGTCAAGGTCAATGAGCTGTCTGGTGTCATCAAATAGCAAGTACAAATATTTAAGAGTCTCAGCATACCAGAAGCTCTCGGTCATGTCTCTCGGCCTAGTGTTCTGAGGATTGCGAACATTGCCAATGCTGGTGTATCCATTCTCGACTTTAGTGAAATTTTCAAACGCTTGAAATATCTGCCAGCCCCAATCCTGGTAAGTTTTATTTCCGGTAAAGTACCACATATAATAAAGGCTTTCAATAAATTCAGGTCTGAGCAAATTGTGCGCATCTGTGCTCTTGACATACATGTCCAGTTGATTATCATCTTCATTGAGGCCTTGAACATTGAAGTAGGTGATCTCAGGAGCCAAGAAGGTCGGCTGGGTTGCGTAAGTTTGATAGCAAGTGGCCGTGAGCTCCTTCGCAAGGGCCATGTGCTCTTCACTGAGGCCGTGGTGGGTCCCCAGAGCCAAAGTGCCTGGCAGGTAGCAAGTCAAGTGGTCCATTTTGGGCTTCATGTCTTTAGAAACGCCCACTAGCTCAGCGATGAACAGGTATTTGTTCTTGGCAGTGCGTTTGCACAAGTGTTTTTGCGTTCCTGAGATACCCAGGAGGTAGTCTTGTTTTAAATAATCAATCGTCTTGCCTGTTTGCAGCCACTGCTTTAGTAAATACTCGTAGTAGCTGTCTCCGCGAGCGCCCAAAGTTATTGTCGCGTGTTTTCTGAAAAGCCCGGTGTTGGCGTTTATGAAGATCGGCACCAGGCCGTCGTACTTCTCCAGGTTGTGTATGTGCTCGGAAACCTTAGCAGCAGCTGCTTCGAACCGCGGCTGACCCGTGCTGCGACTCAGGTCGCGGAACTCTAATTGGATTGACGTCACCTCGCTTGTGCTGCTGTCTGGCCCCCACTTGGGGCTGTGAGCGCTTTTTGTGCCCAAGTTCACGTCGGAGTAAGGCACTCCAGAGCTCGTGGAAAACGCTGGCATCATACGGTCCCCGAGGTCCGTTGCTTTGTGGAGGAATAGCTTGTCTCCGGATAAATGGTAAATTGCCAGGAGACCACCGAGAACGCGGATTGTTACTTCGAAGAGGTTTACGTCGCGGTTCAGGTCAAATTTTAAACTTTCTGAGACCCACGTTCGAGCTTTTGTAAAATCTGGAAGTTAATAAATTTAAATGATTAACATATCATTAATAAAAACAAATTTTAATAAATTACTAGCAACCTTGTAGTCACTTTTCGAATGCAGCTCAAGTACTTATCATAATAAATATCATAAATAAAAATGAGATTTGAATTTAAATAAAAAATTTCAAATTTAAATCAAATATTCTAAACATAAAATTTGATTACTGTGATTAATTTAAAAAAAAAATATTTTTGATTAATTTTAAATCCTCTGATTATAATAAAAAATTCTTTATACCATAATTGAGTCATCAATCATTAATAATTTACCTTCATTCAAACCCATCATGTACATAGTGTCGAGAGAATCAACGATAGTGAGCCCGAGACCGAACCACTCATGATAACCCCGAGAGATCGGCTTGATATTGTCATGCCCCCATGCATATTTAACATAGCCGTCCCAAGAGTGCTTGAAAGCTTTAACGACAGCTTTCTGCCGGTCATTTTGAGGACCACTGAATTTTACCACGTTCGGCTTTGGCTGTGGGGGCTCTCCGATCTGGTCATCATCCAGCTGATTTATTTCTGGCTGGAATTCGGGCTCCTCTATCACTTGGGCGTCTACTGCTTTTTCTTTTTCAACGTGATCGAGGTGATCTACATTGTCATCATGATCTCCCGTCTCGGCATTACCGACCTGTTCTGCGTGGACTCCAGTGTCTACTAGGACTAACTCTTCCAGCTATTATTAATTAATTAAGAATAAATAACATGTGATTAAATTTATCAATATTTATCACAGATAAATAGACAAAACTGTGATATAAAATAGTAAACTCGGAGAATAATTTATATGTAAAGTCAATTTTCATAATTCTAAAAACTTTTCTGATGAAAAAATAATTTCCAAATTTTTTTTTAATTTTGTCACATTCTTTGCTTGGAATTTTTTTTCTCTACATAATTTTTAACTCACAATTCTATGTGATTCATAAAAAAAAAAAAAAAAAAAAAAAAAAAAAAAAAAATCGCGTACATATTTTTAGCAATTTTTTTTTCAGTGAAATACTCAGCCTGTCTAAAATAACTCTCAGACGTCTGCTATTTTAGTGTCACATAAAATTATATAAATTGAAGATTTACCTTTGCTGCGTTAGAAGTTCCTTTAACTAAATTTAATTTTTCATAATCAATATTTGAATTCGTACTACCAGATAAAAAATAAAACGTTAAAATTAATACTGTTCCAAATAAAATATAAAATATGTTCCGTTGAAACCGTGATAGCTGGTTCCATTGCTGTCAAAAAAAAGAAAACGAATTATTGTCTATAAATAAAATTTTTATTTCTAAAAAATAAATATCAATAGCTTACCCTCCAGAGGCTTTTGGATGTTATCCGTGAATTAATATCAAAATCATTGATATTCAGACTAATATAATCCGGACCAATGTTACTGGATGAATGCATTTTTGTTTTCTTTAATTAATCACGAGGTTTATTCAGAGACTCGTGGACTTCTACCAGAACGTGTTGTCAAAATTTAAATTTAACCACACATTTATATACAGACCATTAATTTTTCCGCGTGGATCATTTTTATTTACTGACCTTTTTCATTTTAAATCCATGGCTTTTGAAAAGCTGATATGTGGAAGGTACGTCATCAAATTTAAACAGCCTGAGGTGCATCGAAATTATTATGGGTGATACACAAGAGCGTGTGAATAGTGTTTTGTAGATACGTTAAACATTTTTATTCGAGTTCAATAGATAACAGACAACCGATCAACTTGGAGTATTTTTGTCATACTTCGCTTTAAACACTGTTATCAATTATATATCAATCACAGTATATACGAAAATTTATAGACCATCAAGTTGATGTTTTTAAGTTTGTTATCTTTTTTTTATACTCATGTTCAAGCAGTCGCCTATGGAGCACTATTCGTTATAAATTCCAGTCTCCATAACCAACAGAACACTCATTGTGACGTAAACAGTTGATCAGAAGCTTTAAGAAACTGACGATAGGGGGCGCAAAAACCGCGAAAATAAAAAATGAAGTCAGCTGTTAGCTGTCAATTTATAATATAATACTGAAGTTAGCGATCAGCTGTCAATTTTAAAAATGTTAATAACAAATCAATTACAATAAAATTTTTATTAATTTTCACATGTGGAATTGTTTAATTAAATTTTTTTTTTAATAATTTTATTATTATAAAATTTTTAAATAATTTTTAATGTCTGTCAACTTCAGTGTCATTAATTTTTTATTACAAATCAATTGCAATAAAAAAAAGTGCTTTTCAATTTTTATAAATAATTCTAAGAACATTTTCAACAAAGACTTATTATAAATAATTCTATTTTTTTTTTAAAGACTTGTCATTCCTGTAGGAAAATATTTTTTCCAAAAATTTCTTCATGATTATTGAAGAATTAATCAATGCTTCCATTATATTAAGTTCATTTAGTTGATGTTGATCAATAACGTTGTAAGTATTTTTCATAAAAGTTCTTCTTTGTTTAAAAATAATTTAACCTGTAAAAAGCTGATTAAAACAAAAATTTTTTTCTATTTCTAGAAAACAAAAGTATTAATTACAAAATAATCACTTAAAACTATTCAGTAAATTACTGGAAGAAGAAATAGATTAAATGATGACCTAAAAGAATTTATTATAAATAATTTGACAATTTTTATAAAAAAATCAATTTATTATTTTTAAATATTTAAAAAAATTTGCATTTGTAATTATTTTTCAATTATTTAAGCAGTTATTCACAATAATTTAATTATTAAAAATCTAAAAAATATTTATGTCTTTAAACGTTCTTCAATATTTATAACATGAAAATTACAAAAAAAAAAAAAATAAAATATTCAACACTTGTGCAAAATAATAATCAAAGAATTAAATTATTTAATTGACTAAAATATTTAAAAATAAAAATTTAATAACTAACATATTACACCGCATAAATAAAGCACAAAATAAATTTTCACAATCGTGTGGGCGTAATGTTTAGCATGAATCCTAAAAAAATAATTATTCACTTGTAATTTAATGCATTATTAATCAACTGTTACTAACTAGCAATTGCAAAGAGTCAAAATAATTCCAAGTCTTACTTGAAGCTCTAACTTTTTGCCCATGATCGCTGCTAGATCAACTTCAGAGGAAGGTTGCCGATAGAATGGCGGAGCTCCGCCCTGCAAGCTCAAACGTGAACACCACCCTCTTTCTCTCCTGGCAATTATATAAATATAAGTTTAAAAAAAAAAACACAAAACTTTATATTCTTCCCCCTGTAAAAAGTTTATTTCATTCCTTTTGTGAAATACAAATTCAAGGAACTGTAATTATCTATAGCCGTTTTTTTTTTTTTCATCTCTGCAAACTTTTATTTAAAATAAAATCCACATGACAATTATATTTTTTGCTGTGGTCTATAGCCTTGTGTTTTATTTTTCTTCCCTCGATACGTTTGTTTTCAATAAAACTTTAAAGCAATTATCTTCTAGCCGCTTTTTTGCCCCACCTTCCAGGAAGATAAAATAAAACAAAAGTTCCTTGCTATTATTCTTACTTCTCGACGTCTATAGAGCCAGGTGAATTTTTTTGCCTCCAAAGATTAAAATAGAAGATCAACGATTGCTCAAAATACAAACTAAACTTTACATATCGCAACTATAGCCACCCCAGGTGGTCTTGAGTTTTTTGTCCCTCACAAAGATTTAAAATAAAACTCCAATGTTTGCTTTAAATAAATTTTATACAAACTTTAGCAATTGTCTTATTTCTTCTTTGTTTTTTACCTCTCTTTCCAGGAAGATTTTAAATTAAATAAAAATACTCTACCTCTGGAAGAAACTTTTTGCTATTGTTTTGTTCTGCTTCAAAGCCTGCAAATTAAAAATAGCTTGAAACATGAATTTGTATTTTAAGTTTTTAAATAAAAAAAAAAAGTTTGCTTACAGCTCACTTGATATTTGAAATAAAACTCACCTTTGGAAACAGCTGATATAAAATTTATTGTTTGATTTTTTAATGTTTATTTTGAATAAAATCCAGAGAAGAATATGTTGGGCATTTCTTCTTTTGTTTCAGAGCTTAGTCTGCTTTTATTCCAATTTTTTGCGAAGCGCCATCTAGTGACTGATGATGAGAATTATAATAATGTACCGAGCGCTTGAAAATTTCAACTGAAAAAGGAGTTAGTTAGTTGAAGCATTTATTAAGAAGAAATATATTTTAATGTTTATGTATAATTAATCATTAATTAAAAAATTGTATATTTCTTCTTAAGATTTAATAAAATAAAATTTATAAACGAAACAATAACTTAAAATTATTTTAATAAATTTTAATTAATTAAAAATAATTATTAATGAAAATTACTGAAGCAAAGAATATTTCATTTCACTTCAAATTTATTACTCAATAAAAAATATAAATACTTGTATAAAACTCAGCCGTGGTAGGAAAAATTTGTGATTTTGTGTATTAAAATATTTGAATGCAAATTGAAAAATAAATAAATAAATACAGAAATTATGTAATTATTTTGAGGTCGATACAAGCTTGATCTTCCATGTCCAAGGCCTCTGGAGTATCACTCGGCTCAATTACGTCGCCGTCGAAGAAACATTTTACTTTAGACACGCTGACGTTATTTTGCTCCGCGCAGTACTCGAACAATTTTTGGAAAGGCTCGGTGGGTTTCAGGTCGAAAGAAAGACCTTTTTTGGCTCCAGTTTGGATTTTTATTTTACAGACGGGATCCGCTACCTTCTCACTAGCTACGTTATCCGCCATGTTTTTGTCTATGATCCCACCTTCTGAAAATTTTAATTTATAAACATAAGTGGTGTTTATAAAATAAATAAATCTTCATAGTTTTTACCAAGAATATTGATTATTTTTAAATTTATTGACGATGGAGTATCTGAAGGCATGATGATATCATCCCCACGAGTTATCAATATTTGGCTCTCTGACACTTTGGCGAAGTTAGCAAAATATTCAAAAATTTTGGAAAAATTTTCATCCTGAAATTTTAAAATTATTAAAATATTTTTTAATTTTTATTAATAAAAAAAAATATACTTTGCCGAGTTGAAATCGCTTAACATCCCGAGATGTCCATCGAATTTTAACTTCAATAGATGATTCATCATCCTGAACATCATTGAATATTATGTCATCATAATAATTATTTTTTCGGACAGAAAATGGGCTTACAATACTATCATTAATCGACGGACATGGATCATCTGGGTCTAATACAATAGTAGGCAAGTCCTTTGAAAAAAAAAAAATATTAATTTATATAAATAAAATAAATAAGTTTACTTGTATTAATTATATGATTACTGGTTGAATCGGCAGCTCTGGTTCAAAACTATTTCTGGCTCTTGATCTTGTAACTGGCCCAGAACGTTTTGCTGCTCGGCGCATTGATCTTATAAAAACAAAAATGATTAATATTATCGCTCTAATCAGTTCTAAATTTTTCAGTACTAAAATTAACACCTTTAGAACAAACCTAGGAGCTGGAGTGTCATCGATAATGACTATCGGATCAATTAATGGCGTTGGACTGTTTGGTTTTGATGGAATGTCATCGACAACAATTGTATCCTGAATTGGAGCTGGAGAACTTGATTTTTCAGGACTCGGTTCATTTTTTTCTTCACTTTTGGACTTTTTTTTTCGGGGGTCTTCTTTTTTTTTTGGCGAGTCTATGTCCATTGAATCATCCAGCAAACTGTCATCAGTGTCGCAAAAATTTTTTTTACTCTTAGCCTTCAAGGCTAAGTAACGCGCAGCAGAGTTTACATATACGTCTTCTTCTGAACTGTCTGATGAAGACATTTTTAAAAATCTTTCACTGAAAAATTTTTTAAAATTTAAATTTCATGTAAAAATTTAAATTATTTAAAAAATATAAATATTTATTACTTACCAGAAAGATATATGATACAGACAAAAGTATATTTGTTATAATATATAATATTTACAAGGCTTAAATTTATTATTGTGCATTGAAAAAAATAGATTTGTTTTATTTTAATTTTTTTTGTTAGTTTAGTAAACAAACTTTGAACTGAGGTTAAATTTTTTAACTGCAGACACATGTGACATGCGCGCGCGCGCTCTAGTGAGTTTTTGAAACTATAATTCAAATATCTCCGGCAAAAAATGGCGGGCTTTTTTTACCATTGGTGTTACAGGAGTCAAGTGTGTCCGAATTATTTCTTAAAAAATTCTATAAGATAAATTTTCAGAATTTGAGTGACCAAAAAAGGAGTTTAGAGTAATTAATAAAATTATTAACTTCATAAAAGTGAATCTGAATAAAAAGTTCAAAAGCCTGTCATGAAAAATGAGCGCAGAGTGAGTAAAATAATGACACTGAAGTTAACTGACATTAAAAATCATTTAATAATTTTATAAAAATGAAATTATCATTAAAAAAATTTAATAAAAAAATTCCACATGTAAAAATTATTAATGATAATTTTTTAAAGCATTTTTTTTATTGTGATTTGTTAAAAAAATTTAAAAAATTTTTTTAGCGGGAAGTAAAAAAAACAATTTAACTGCAACGATTATATATTTTAAACAATTACTACAACAATGTTGGCGTTATGTTGATCAATCATTAAGAAAATTTCTTAAAATACTAAGATAACCCATTGAAGTTTTGGTGACATCGGTCAAAGTACTGTTGCTAAAAACAACAAAAGCTCCAGCTGTCAATCCAAGTGGCTTTTGGGCGCGCATAATGCAATAGGCAATATCTTTAACACAATCTTGGGGCATTTCGTACCACTGGCAGCACCAAAAGGCCTCACTGCATTTTTTGCTCTAAATTTTGCAATATTATTAATTTTTCCAAGGCATCTCCAAATAAATTTATTTTTGTGCAATTTTCAAGGCAGAATTTCAGAATTAAAAAATTTATAATTTATAATTTAAGCAAAATAATAATTGTTATTTATATGTAAAAAATATTTTACCTCTGCAAGAAGATTTTCGCTGAGAATACAATATATACTGATCAGACCATAAGTGGTAATTATAAAAACAAAGAATGGCATCAAACTGTGCTGTTTACCCATAGAAACTAACTGGTAATAAAAAATGAAGTAATTATTCAAAAATTAATTTTTCAGGTCATGTGCACTTACCACAAGGATATGGTATCCAATAATGCACAATTGAATGGTACCAACTACGAGATAGACCAACAAAGCAGCAGCATAAGAGACTTTTATTTCTTCTCCCATACTAAAATAAATTAAACCTTTTACTCAGAGCCAACAAAAAAAAATAATTCACCAATTCTTACTCTAAAAGTCTCGTATGTTCAAAAATAATTTCATTGATTTCAGTTCTAAGTTTTTCGTTGGAATTTTTCAAAGCATTGATTCTTCGTGCGAGAATCGCAAGTCTTCCGCTGACGTGAAACGATAGTGCAATCAATAAGGTGGCAGATGTAATGGCACTTATTACACTGACGTATGCAAATGGAGCATGAGACATGTAAGTCAACGCCCAGGTACGCTGGTCATTTATTTTATAAAAAACATGGAACTTGTAGGGCAGAATGTAGGTAAACTTTGCAGCTGTTTCATTGTCACCTGAAGAGACACCAACAAAGGAATCCGAGTGAATTTTACCGTTTAATTTTTCACTTACCTGGTATGATAGATGTTGCAGGTGTTGAAGAAGTTATTGGACGTAGAAACCACGACGTTGTTGTTGAAAGAATGAAAATAGTTACTGCTCTTACAAAAAATTTTCCTCTTTTTACGTAAGAAAGAAACTCATAAACTTCATCAGGATTTTTGAACGCGCTAACATCGTAATCTTTTACCGATTCTGCTGTAATTCGTTGCAGTTTTTCAATATGAACTCTCAACATTATCCCACGAACATACATTTGGGTAAATGCAAGACTCTCAGTAAGATTATTGATTACTTTTTTAAAATTCGGAAGGCAAAAGTACAGATCAATGTACTCGGTGATCATAATGTAAGTGAAGTAAGTAATACAAATGTTGTAAAGATAGTAATTTGGGTCCAAAGGCCAGATGCCGATTAATTTGGATATCAAACGGACCCACGAAAACACTTTAACACCATTGTCCAGCTCTCGTTGTTCCTAAAATATTTATAATTCTGTATATATATATATATATTTTTTTTTTTTTTTTTTAGCGAACTTATGGGAAATCGAACCACTTACATGGCTTTGTGCTTTCATCCGACTGGTTTGTTTGATGGATAGCGAATAAATAATGCGCAGTGCATTATGTTAAGTACAAAGTAAACTTTACTTCTGAAGATAATGAGGAGGGATCGATAACTTTAATGTCTACGGTAATTTAATGCAGTTTTTTTTTTTCATTTTATTGTCCATAATTTATGCTGGGTAATTTTACTTCTGTTCTGCCAGAGCGGTATTTCAAGCAGTTGTAAATAATACTCTCTATTGGTAACATCTAAATTTATATAAAATACTAAAATGTTTTTTTTTTTTTTTGCAGAAGATATTTAACGTGATATTAAAAAATGAGGGAAGTAATAAATTGTCAAACTTAAGAAGAAATTAAGGTAATTATTTAAAAGGGGGGTCAACCCCATTTTGGGCCATAACTAGGTGAAAAATTAAAATTTTCAAAAAAAAAAAAAAGTATATCAATTAAATCGAATAAAAATTACGTTTAAAAAAATATATAAATAAAATCACATAAAAATTTTGTTCAAAAAAATGAAAATGAATCACTTTTGTGATTCTTTTTCTATCAAGTGAGTGTTTTAATTATGACAACAATTTTGAGGCTTATTTAATTTGAAGAATTTTAATGAAGAATATATATTTTTCCAATAAGTATAATTTATGGTAAATATTTAAATTAAAAAAAATTGTATTAAACTCAAATTTTGGTTATATATTTCTTCTTAAGTATTATAAATAATGAGAAGTAATTTAACTACATGATTTTATATATTATTTAAGCAGAACTACAATCATAATAAATAAATATTTTTTTTAATATTATTCAGTGAGGAAATTGCGTAAAATAGAAAGATATCCCATGGCAGCTTTAGTAACATCAGTCAAAGTGCTATTGCTGAGAGTCACAAACGCTCCAGCTGTTAGTCCGAGTGTTTTTTGGGATCGCATTATGCAAAAAGTAATGTCTTTTATACAATCCAGCGGCATATCGCACCATTCGCAGTTCCAATAAGCTTCACTGCATCTCTGGCTCTAATTTCAACCCATAAATCAGTTAAATATGAATACATTTTACAGAGCTTTGTAATTTAAAAAATTTTATATACTTCTGCAAGAAGATGTTCGCTGAGGATGCAATAGATACTGATGACAAAGTAAGTGGTCAATATAAAAGTGAACAGTGGCATTAAATTACGTTGCTGGCGTGTAGTAATAATCTAACAAGCAACAAGAATTTATTTTTATTTTTTATTGAAGAATTGATTTTTTTAGATTTTTTAGGCGAGAAATACTTACTACGAGGATGTGATAGCCTATAATGCAAATTTGGATCGTACCGACTATAAGATAAGTTAACAAAGCCATGGCGAAGGAAACTTTGATACCTTCACCCATTCTAAAAAATTAATTAATGGAAAAATATTATCCAAAGGATGTTTAAATTATTAAACAAAAAAATTTGAATATTTTTTAAGAAGAAATGTTTAATTTAATTTAATTAATTAGAAAATTATTTTGAGAAATTAATTGAGAAGATGATGGATACTTACTCTAAAAGTCTTGAATGTTCAGAAAGAATTTTAGCGAGATTCTGTCTAAGCCCGTTTTTAGTATTCTTCAAAGCATTGATCCTAGTTGCCAAAACTGCAAGTTTTCCGCTTACATGATATGCGAGGGCGATTATCATAATTTGTGATGTTATTGAACCGATACAACTTATGTATAAAAACGGACTCCATGACATGTATGTTAAAAAGTAAGCAGGGTAGTCATTTATTTCATAGAAAATATGAAACTTGTACGGTAAGTTGTAAATAAACTGAGCGGGTGTTTCATTAGTAGCTAAAAAATGATAAACAATTATAATTGTAATAATAATTTATATAAATTATGAAATTAAAATTAGCAGGGACTTGATCATTTTTTAATTTTTTTAAAATTTCTACATGTTAATTTTTTTTTCTCATTTTCTTAGCATAATTTATTTATAATAAAAATTCTAAAAATTTGTCAAATATCTGTTTAATCAATTTTAATAATTAAATTTTATCTTAAATTTAATTATTCAAAAATTAATTTGATCATCAGTGAGTTTCTTGAACCAAGAAATTGTTAATTGAGTAAAATTATTTTTTTTTCTCAGTGTACCAAGTGTACAAAGCCGATTCGGCGTACAAGAATATAATTAAATAAATAAATAAATAAATATCTCAAAAATAAAAATATCTTACCTGGTATAATTGTTGTTGCAGGTACTGAAGAAGTTATCGGGCGAAGAAACCACGATGTAGAAGCTGCAAAAACGAAGCTAGCCCCAATTTTAACATAAAATTTACCTTTTCTTATGTAGCCCATAAAAATGTAGATTTCTTCGGGATTTTCAAAAGCACTGACACGGTAATCTTTCATGCACTCACCGGCAACTTTGCTCAGTTTATCAATGTGAATTCTCAGCAGCAAAGTTCGCAAGTAAATTTGAGTAAACGGCAAACTTTCTGCGAGGAGATTGACAATTTTCTTCAAATTCGGCAGACACAGGAACATCGCAATGTACTCAGTGATCATTATGTAAGTGAAGTAAGCGAGGCATACGTTGTTGAGATAGAGGTTCGGTTCCAGAGGCCAAACTCCGATTCCTTTGGATATGAATCTCACCCAACCGA
Organism: Cotesia vestalis; assembly: GCA_000956155.1. NCBI lineage: Eukaryota > Metazoa > Arthropoda > Insecta > Hymenoptera > Braconidae > Cotesia > Cotesia vestalis. The sequence continues at coordinate 107,769 of JZSA01001364.1, forward strand.
GCATTTTCAAGCCCTTCTTCAGCTCTAATTTATCCTGTAATTTATGATTTTCAGAAACAACTATTTTTATTCCTTTGTCGTGGCTGATAATGATGATTCTTTGAAAATCGATTACACTTACGCGACCCTGGGTTTCCATGCGTCTAATTTCTTCAGCGAATAGTAAGAAAATAGTGGGAAACGCATTATGCCAACTTGCACAGTAAAGTAGTTCAAAAACAGCAGAGAAGGGGCGGAAAGTTTAATGACTGATAATTCAATGTAATTTCAGTTTATAATCACATTATAAATTTTTTATGCGAATGTAATTTACTTTGGCTCTAACCTGGCGATGTTCTTCACAGTTCAGTTCAGTTCTTCTCTTGGTTATTTTTAAATTTACTTAAATACGCACAATATTGAATTTGCTGATATGTATTTTAAGTTTTTTTTTTTTGGAAAAATTTTTTTAGTAATATTTTGTTGAATTTAAGTTGAAAAATATTAATTTTTGACTTCTTGTTAAATAAAATTTACCAAAAAGTCAACAGTATTTTGTGTGACGCTTAGGATGTGAATTTTCAACACAAAAAAGGTAAATTAAAAAAATTCATAAAAATTTTTTTAATAAAAAATTTATATTAATTTTTTTAATAAAAAATTTATATTAATTTTTGATATTGCAGTAAATTAACTAAAAATATATATTAATTATAAACTTTTATTCAGTTATACTATAACAATATTCAACAATTTAATTTTAATAGCTAAAAATCATTCGCTGAGCAAAAAGTTCCTTAAAATAGAAAGATATCCCATCGCGGTTTTTGTGACGTCGGTTAAAGTGCTATTACTGAACGTCAAAAAATTCCCGGCGGTTAATCCCAAAGGTTTTTGGCTCCGATTAATGCAAAATGCAATATCTTTCATGCAATTCGGATGGTCATACCACCCGCAACTCCAAAATGCGTCGCGAACATTATTGCTCTGAGAAAAAAGCAATTTTGATAAATAAAATAAATAAAATAAATAAATAAAAAATAAAAAATTTTACCTGAGCTAAAAGATGTTCACTGAGGATGCAGAAGATGCTTATAACTAAATAGACAGTCAATATAAAAACAAAGTACGGCATCAAATTATGACTCACGCCCGAAATAAGTGTCTAAAAAAAATGAAAGAAGAAATACTTACTTTAATGGTTGAAAAATTTTTATTTTTAATACTTGCCACAAGAATTTGGTAGCCAATAATTGTCAGCAGTATTGTGCCGTTGATGAAGTAAATTAACAACGCTATGGCGTAAGAACTTTTTATTCCTTCTCCCATTCTAGATAATTAAATTTAATTAATTAATAAATCCTGAAGAGGAAGAAGAATTGATGAGTACCTACGCCAAAAGTCTAGAGTGCTCCGAAATAATTTCATTGAGATCGCTTCTGAATCTCACGCCTTTGTACTTCAAAGCGTGAATTCTGCTCGCCAAAACTGAGAGCTTTCCGGTTACGTGAAATGAAAGTATGATTAACAGCCATGCTGAAGTAACAGCACCGACACCACTGATCACTGCGAATGGACTATGAGAGACATATGTCAGAATGTAGGTACGATAGTCGCTTATTTTGTAAAAAACATGGAATTTGTAAGGTAACACGTGTGTAAAACTTGTTTCGTTGTTTGCTGTAAAATTGATGAAGAAATTGGTATCAGGTGTCTTCTTGATCCTCCGACAAAATATCCCAAAAAAAATATCCGCGAGCTATTTAAGATATTTTTTTTTGGGAGGATCAAAAATCATGGAACCGAAAAAAGTATGACTAAATTAATTTACTCTTTATAAATTTTTTCTAGAATAACTCACGTAGTGGAGATGGAGAAGTTATGGGACGTATGTACCACGAAGCTGCGGTAGAAATGACAAAAATAGCGGCAGCTTTCACGAAAAATTTACCTTTTTTGACGTACATAAGAAATTCTTGAACTTCGTCAGAGTTTTTAAACGCACTTACGTGATAATCCTTCAGACATTCAGAAATAATTTCACTCAATTTTTTAATGTGAACCCTCAACATCAAAGTCCGTACGTACATGTGCGTAAACGCTAAACTTTCTGTGAGATTGTTGATAACTCGCTTGAGATTTGGGAGGCAGTAGAATAAATTTATCAACTCGGTAATCATTATATAGGTAAAGTACACGAAACATATATTGAAGAGATAATAATTAGGCTCTAGTGGCCACACTCCGATGCATTTTGACATTATTCGCGCCCAGTTAAACACCCTGGCTCCCTTGTCCAGGTCACGCTGATCCTGAAATTTTTTTTTATTATTTCTTCTTGTTGTGTAAATTTATGGAAAATCGAAGATATACTTACGCGACTGTGCAGTTCCATGACTGATTTGCTTGATTACCAGCGGAAAAGTGGAGACAAATATATTGTCACAACTTCCGAGGTAAACTTTACTTTTAAGTGCGAGAGGGGATGAGAAAACTGTTTTGCAAACAATAATTTATGCAATTTCAGTTTGTAATCGCATTATGCATTTTTTATGGAAATTTAATTCACTTGGGCTCTAAGTTGGGATATTATTGCCAGTTTGACGTAGTACTACTCTTAGAAAGCATTTGTGGAAGAATATTTTAGTTATCTTTAGACATTTGATCATACTAGATAGTTTTTTTATTCATAAATCAATATTTCTTCTTTTGCGATGCGTTATTTAGATTTAGATTTTGCTTATTGCACTTACTTTAATATTTAATGTATTAAATTAAAATTTTTTATTTATTAGACGTCATTTAATATTAATAGATTAAATATTTAAAGATTTTGCAGTGAATAAAAATTATAATTCTGTTATCTGAGAAGAAATGGAAAACAAAAATTAAAAAAAAAGGTAATCTTAGATGATAAAATATATTTTTATTAATAACATTTATTTATTAAGTGTATGAAAATAAATATTAATTTATAGTTTTCTTCTTTTCAGGATTGTTCTGCAAGTAAAAAATTTCTTAGAACACTCAAGTATCCCATGGCCGTCTTTGTCACCTTAAAAAATCAAAGTTAATAATTATAAATTAAATTTAAATTAAAAAGCTCACTTCTGTTAATGTGTTGTTACCGAAGGTAACAAAAGCTCCAGCCCGGAGACAGAGCGGTTTTTGTGAACGTTTGATGCAAAAAATAATATCTTTTGTACAATCTTGGTCCATATTGTACCACTGGCAATTCCAAAATGCATTTGAAACTTTCTTCGACTTGAAACAGTAATGAAAATTTTTTTTCATTTGTTTAGTGAAGATCATATCATTCAAAAATTTACAAATAATCTTATATAATTGAAAAAATTTATAAAAAAACAAACCTCTGCAATTAAATGTTCACTCAATATACAAAAAATAGTTATTACAAGGTACACCGTCATTATAAAAACAAAAAAAGGCGTCAAATTTTTCTTGATCCCCAAAGTAAAGATCTAAAAGTATCAGAAAATTTAAATGTTCATCAATTATCATCAAAATAATTTACAAAACTGCTTACTAGCAATATTTGGTAACCAATAATGCAGATTAATATACTTCCGTTCATCAAGTATATCAATAATGACGTAGCATACGCCTTTTTTATTCCCTCGCCCATACTGCGAAGTAAAAACTTTAACTACAATAAAAAAGTTTTAATGCATAATATTAAAATTTACGCACTTCAGTAATCGGCTGTGCTCAAAAATAATTTCATTAAGCTCTTTTCTATGTCCTTCTTTTCTATATTTCAGAGCGTCTATCCTCGTTGCCAAAACTGCCAGCCTTCCGCTTACGTGAAACGAAAGCATTATCAGAAAACATCCTGAAGTAACGTGGCCAAGTCCGCTGATAAAAGCGAATGGACCATGCGAGATGTAAGTCAGAACATAAGCGCGGTAGCTGTTGATTGGATAGAAAACGTGGAATTTGTAAGGCAAGACGTAAGTAAATTTTGGGATTGTTGAATTGTCTGATGCTGTAGAAAAAAAAAATTTATAAATTTATTATGATAAGTATTTAGGCTGCACTCACAAATGCTCTATCTCTAGATACATAATTAATAAATGACCTTTTTAGTTTGATTTAATAAAAAAATTTTCTCAAAAAAATTATTTAAAAAAAATTGAATTTTTAATTTTGAAAATTCAATTTTTATTTCTGATTTTTTTGTCATTATTTTTGTGTCAAAAAATTATCAAATGTCTGTTAAATTTATTTTTATTATAATTGATAATTTTAGATTGACTTACGGGGTGCTTGGGCTGAAGATGATGTTATCGGACGGATGAACCAAGAAGTGACGGTCATAGCGACGAAAATCGTAGCGTATTTAACAAAAAATTTACCTTTCTTCATGTAACCCATAAACAGGTAAACTTCTTCAGAATTTTTGTACGCACTGACATGATAATCCTTCAAAGATTCAGAAATAATTTCACGTAATTTTTTAATGTGAACTCTCAGCATCAAAGTTCGAACGTAAATATGAGTGAAAGCGAGATTTTCGGTGAGGTTGTTGACGACTTTCTTCAAATTTGGAAGGCAATAAAATAAATTAACGTACTCAGTAAACATAATGTACGTAAAATATAAAAAACTTAAGTTGAAGAGATAATAATTGGGCTCTAATGGCCACACTCCGATGCATTTTGACATTATTCGCGCCCAGGTAAATACTTTGACACCCTTGTCCAGGTCACGCTGGTCCTGAAATTTTTATTTTGTTATTTCTTCTTGTTTTAAACTAATAATAAAGTGAAGTTGCTTACGCGACTGTATTCCATGGCTGGTTCGTTTGATTACCGCCGGAAAAGTGCAGACAAATACATTATGACAACTTCCGAAGTAAACTTTACTTTTAAGTGCGAGAGGGGATGAGAAAACTGTTTTGCAAACAACAATTTTAGTTTACAATCGCATTATAAATTTTTAATGCAGAAAATTACTTCGTAAATGCTGACGTAATGCCCTCTATAGTTCCAAGAATTAAACTTCTTCGAAGCTAAGATATTTGTATCAATACATCGATAGTTTTTTTCGGATAAACATCTAATCTTCATGACATTGAAGTTAAATCACATTAAAAATTTTTTTATAAAAAATTATTATGAAAAAACATTTAATTAAAAAAAATTTTTTTAATAGTAATTATTATAAAAATTGACTATTCTGATTTTTTACAAATATTTTATTTATTTATCGAAGTTTTTAGTGACATAAATAAGCTATAAAAATTATTTTTACTGGCTTAAGTTATAAAAATGACATTTAGTAAAAATTGTCACCGACATAACAATGTGTTGCATATAAAAATTTTAAATATTAACACCAACTTGTTTTAAAACAATGACATATAGTTTATAAATCTTAGACAATTAATGAGTTTGTGCAAAACACGAATTTGTGATGTGATAATGAAAAAATTACAACTACACAGAAAAAAAAATTACTTGAATCAAGTAAATAATTTTATCTTCTTGATTTGAGTAAAAAAATTCTTAAACTAAGTAAATTTTACTTTATTTAAGAATTTTCCGTCTTGATCCAAGACAATGAAACTCTTCAAAATTATTTTCTTGGTTTAAGAATTTTTCTCTTGATTAAAATTTATTTTTTTTTCCATGTACAAGGGTGAAGAATCTTGAATTTGTATCCAAAAATATTTTAATATTAATGTATTGATTTGTCTATTTTTTTTTTTTTTAGATTAAGCAGATTGTTCTGAAACCATGAAGCTTCGTAAGACGGACAAGTATCCCATACTTGTTTTGGTGACCTGTAAAGATTTATTTATTAAAAACTAAAATATTGAAAAGAAGAAATCAATAATATGTGCTCTTCCTAAATTAAATATTCATTTTGTGACAAGTGATTATTTTTTTTTAATATTTAATATTTTAATATTAAATTTACTTGATGTAAGTTTAATGAACAAAGCCGATTGGCGTTTGGATAAATAAATAAATAAATAATTAAATATCTCACATCAGTTAGAGTACTGCTCCCAAGAGTAACAAATGAACCAGCAGTTAAACAAAGTGGTTTTTGCGACCGCTTGATACAAAAAATAATATCTTTAACACAATCTTGGGGCATGTTGTACCACTGACAATTCCAAAATGCATTGGAAACTTTTTTTGACTTCAAAAATAAAAGGTATTTATTAATAATTATTAATAATAATTAATTATATTAAAAAATAATTACTTGCGCTATTAGATTTTCACTGAGCGTACAAAAAACGCACATGGCAAGATAAACCGTACTGATAAAAATGTAGTACGGGGTCAAATTTTTGTTGTCTCTGACAGTCCAGGACTGAAAAATAAAACATTTCAACAAACTGCAGGTTATTTATCCAGAGCTCACTTACAACGAGTATTTGGTATCCAATAAACGTCAACAATATACTTCCGTTCATGAAGTATATCAATAACGACGGAGCGTAAGCACGTTTTATTCCCTCCCCCATTCTGTAATACACAAACTTTGAGTCCAATGAAAAAGTTTTAATGGATAATCAGATGTAATTATTTACAAGTGGGGTCAACATCATTTTGGGCCATAACTAGGTGACAAATTAATATTTTCAAATTTTTTTTTTTTGAAAAAATGATAAAAAATGTCATGAAAAAAAAAAAAAATTAAAGATTTCGATTTAGCTTTTTTGCCTTCAAAAGTTGGAAAAAATTTCTTTTTTTTTTTTTTTTTTAATTTCATTGAGTTCTCTTCTGATGCCTTCACTCTTGTATTTCAGGGCATCGATCCTCGTAGCCAAAACAGCGAGTTTTCCGCTGACGTGAAAAGTCAATATTATCAAGAAGCATCCTGAAGTAACGTGGCCGAATCCGACGATAAAAGCAAAGGGACTCCACGAAATGTAAGTCAACACATAAGTTCTGTAACTATTTATCTCATAAAAAACGTGAAATTTGTACGGCAAAGGATACCCCGCGATATTGAATGTAGAATTTCCTTCTAAAAAAAAGAAGAAATGAGATAAATTTATTTGGAGTCAGAAGATGATACTCTGACTGACTTACGCGGTGGTGAAGCTAACCCCGAAGTTATAGGCCGCAGGAACCAAGAGCTGATGGTCCAGAATGAGAAAATCGACGCACACTTTACGAAGAATTTTCCTTTTTTCATAAAAGTCATGAGCTCGTAAACTTCCTCGGAAGTTTTGTACGCGCTTTCGTGATAATCTTTCAAGGACTCGGACATTACTTCGCCCAAAGTCTTGATGTACACTCTCAGTATCACTGTACGAACGTAAATATGCGTAAAGGACAGAGTTTCTGTGAGATTGCCGATTACTTTCTTCAGATTCGGAAGGCAGAAAAATAAATTAACGTACTCGGTGAACATTGCGTAAGTGAAATACAGAAAAATTAAATTCGAGAGGTGATAATTCGGCTTTAGTGGCCAAACTCCGATGCACTTGGACATAAATTTTATCCAAGCAAACGCTTTTACACCGTTGTCCAACTCTCGCTGGTCCTAAAATTATTTTAGATTTTTTTTTTTTATTATTAAATTATTTTTTTGTATTTTAAATTAAATACTTACACGGGTGTATATTTCCATGTCTGTTTTGTTTGACAGATAACGTAAAAATAGTGGGAAATGCATTGCGCAACTTTCGAAGTAAACTTTACTTTTAAAGTGCAACAGAGGATGGGAAAGCTATTATGTAAACAACAATTTAACTCAATTATATGGCTTTGTATAACTAATATAATATGCAGGCAGTAGCTTCCGAGAAACCCCGTAACAATGGCGTCCGTGATGCGCTCTGGATTTAAAACACTACTTACTCTTCTTCCAATAAACATCTAAATTTATAATATAATTCAACAATATTTAATATTTATTTCATTGATTTACAATTGTGTTTAATATTTTTTGTTTTGAGACAAAAGAAGAAATTTTAAATTCAATACTGTGCAATTTAGTGTTGAAAAATTACAGTAATTTTTTTTTTTTTTAATAATTTTTTATTTGTATTATTTATGTTTATATTTTACAATAATAATTCATGCAATATTAACCTTAGTTGACATTGACAATTAAAAAATTTCTCAGTATTGATAAATATCCAAGTGATGTTTTAGTGACATCTGTCAATGTGTTATTACTAAAATATAAAAATTTTCCAGCCTGCAGCGCAAGTGGTTTTTGGCTTCTGGATATGCAGTATGTTATGTCGTAAATACACTTTCGATCCATTTGATACCACTCACAATTCCAAAAAGCTTCTTTAACTTTGTTATTCTAATTAAAAGAAGAAATCGCTGTAAGTTTTTCAATTTTTTATCAAATAATTTTACTATTCTTTACATTTAATATTATTTACTCAAAAAAAAGCAGATTTCAATTTAAAAAAAAAAAAAATATTTAAAATAGAAGAAATAAAAAATTTTTTCAAGAAGTTTTTTCTCAGCTTAGAAAAAATAATGCAATTTTTTGTTTTAATTATGAAAATTTAATATTTCAATTTTCTAAGCTAATTATATAACAATTAAATTTAACTTACGGCTTCTGTGAGCTGTTCACTGACGATACAAAAAGCAGCGATTATAAAATACATCGTAAATATAAACAAAAAGTATACCATCAAATTAGAATCAGGAACTGTCATAAAACTCTAACAAAAAATTGAGTAAAAAGCAATTTTTAAAATCCAAGTAACCCATTATAATTTCCATAAATAATCATTTTTTTACTTACAAGAAGTATCTGGTATCCAATCATGCTCATGAGAATTGTACCGTTGATTAAATAGGCAAACAATGCCGTAGCATAAGCTTCTCGGATGTAATCTCCGATTCTACCAAAAAATTAAAACTTGAAAACTCTTAGAATAAACTAAAAATTGAAAAATTTGGTACTTTAACAATCTATCATGTTCCTTAACGATTGCTTTCAGTTGGGACTTATACATATCTGGATTATTCTTCAAGTCATTGATTCTCTCAGCTAAAATTGCAAATCTGCCGCTTAGTTGGTACACAAACAAAATCAAAAAGCCCTCCGACGTCATGTGGCTGCAGCTGTTAATAAAGAAGTATATTCCCTCCCATATATAAGTCAGTATATAATTTCTTGTGGAACTAATTGGGTAGATATTGTAAAAGCGGTAAGGAAGAATAAACGGTATGGTATCATTTTCCCCAACTGTCAAAAATTAATTGATAGAAATTCAATTTTATATACTTATTGATCAATTTATTACAGACTTACCGGAAATTGATGAAATTATTACAATCGGGAGTATGTACCAGATAACTTCAGTGACTGCGATAAAATAAAGAACAGCTTTGGCAAATGTTTTGCCTTCTTTTATGTGCGCTAAAAAAATCTTTAATTCTATAGAATTTTCAAAAGCACTTATTTTAAAATCTTTCAGCAACTCTGTCAATACATAGCGCAATTTTCCACAGTGAACTCTCAGCATCAACGTTGATGTGTACAGATGCATAAGCGCTAAACTTTCTGAAAGATTGTCAATAACTTTGCGGAGATTACCAAGGCTTATGTACAGGTCAATCAGCGCAGATCCCATGACACTGGTGAAATATAAATAACTCAATGCAAATAAGTAATCATTTGGTGCTAAGGGCCACACACCGATGCCCTTTGACAGCCATCTCATCCAATCATACATTTTAATGCCCTCATCAAGATTTTTTTGGTCCTAAAAAATTTGCTTTTAAAGTTTTTACCAGCACAAATCAAAATTAATGACTTACTTGTGAAAACTTTTTCATATTGATAGCTCAATGGTTTTTAGAAAAATGACAGAGGAAGTTGCTGGATATTATCGAGGTAAACATTGTAGGGAGACGTTACTATACCTGTAATTGTGCTATTAAAAACTTTTGAGAACTTAACTTATTATAAAACTGTTCCTGCGCAGTGCTATCGTCTTCTTTAATGTATTTCTTCAAGTTCAGTTCCGCAAGATGGACTTCAGTTTTATTTCGTAAGTTTTTTGAGCAATGTTTCATGTCATAAATTTATTTTATTAAAACATAATCGATTTTTTTTTTTAATTTAAGGCTTAATTTAGTGGAGATATATAATAATTTCTACACAGAAAAAATAAAATTCTTGCGCCAAGAAAATTTTAAGAAAAAAAACTAACTGATTTTTTAAAATAACTTTATTTTTCTAGCAAATAACGATGAGTATCAAAGAGTTTAATCGACGGTTAAAAAATTTCTCAATACTGACAAGTAACCCATGGATGTTTTAGTCACCTCGGTCAGTGTAGTACTGTCAAAGTATGAAAACTTTCCAGCTTGAAGCGCAAGAGGTTTTTGGCTTCTGTTTATGCAGTAAATTATGTCGTAAATACACTCTCGAGGCATATTATACCACTCTGTGTTCCAAAAAGCTTCGCAAACACTGTTACTCTGGATAAATAAGTGAGTTAAAAAAATAATTTATAATTTAAAATAAAAAAATAGCTTACCTCTTCAATAAGTTGTTCACTGACGATGCAAAACGTTGTTATTATAAAATACGTCGCGAAGATAAATGTAAAGTGAAGCATCAAATCAGAATTAGGTCCTGTCATAATGTTCTGATGATAAATTTTATTTTTTTTTACACTCAAAAATAAATAGTTTTGTATCAATTAAGAGTCCTGTAACTTACAACGAGGATTTGATACCCGATCAAGCACAGCAAAATCATTCCGTTTAATAAATACGCCAATAATGCTGTTGCAAAAGCTCCGCGAATATTTTCGCCCATTCTATTAAAAATTTCAAGATTTTTAATTTTTATTTTTATTTATAAATAATTCATCTGTCATTTCATACTTCAATAATCTCGCGTGTTCTGAAATTATTTTACTGAGTTTAATTTTGCTGATATTTGGTTCATTTTTCAGTCCATTTATCCTTTCGACTAAAATTGCTAATCTTCCACACAAATGGAACACGAGGACTATTAAAAAGCCTTCAGACGTGATGTGTCCGGTGCTAATTATAAAAAAGGGAGGCCCTTGAGAAATGTATGTCAGCAGGTACGTTGTATAATCATTAACTTGGTAAAAAATGTAAAAACGATATGGTACAACAAATTGTATCGTTTCATTTTCGCTAACTGAAATTAAAAACTATAATAATAAATTACGGTAAATATATTTATTATTATTGAAGTTCTGCTTAAATAATATATTAAATCATGTAGTTCAATTACTTCTTATTGTTTAGAATACTTAAGAAGAAATTAAGCAGTGTTGATCAAGATTGAGGCGATTACCTGGAGCGGCTAATGCTGTCAAGGGCATAAAAAACCAAGAAATTGCTGTCGTTGCTATAAAAGTGATGACAAATTTAGCAAAAGCTCTGCCTTTGTTGATATACGCGACGAATATTTTTATTTCTAGTGAATTTTTAAAAGCGCTCATTTGATAATCCTTCAGCGACTCTGTTATTAAATAACGCAGTTTATTATTATGGACTCTCAACATTAATACGGACACATAAATATGCTGGAATGCAAGAATTTCAGTGATCATATCAATCGCGCTTGTGAAGTCGATGTAGTCTTTATAAAGAGAGACGTATTCAAGCGATCCAGTAACAGTCAAGTAGATCAAAGATACTGTGAAAAGATTGTTGTTTGGAGCTAAGGGCCACACACCGATGCCTCTAGACACCCGTTCGCCCCAATAAAACATTTTTATGCCTTCATCTAGGTCTCTTTGATCCTAAAGAAGAAATTTATCCGTCAGTTTTACTACAGTAAAATACTAAAGTAAAGTATAATGTAAAAACTACAAAAAAAAAATTTATTTGAATCAAGTAAATAATTTTAAAGGATTTTATCTTCTTGATTTGAGTGAAAAAATTCTTAAACTAATTAATTTTTGTTGGCTTAGGAAAATTTTGTTTGATTCAAGAATTTTTGTTCTTGATTCAAATTTTTTTTTCAGACACTCACTTCCACGGAGACTTCCATGTCCTATCGGTTGTACTGCTTCGATCAGAATGGGGCTGAGAAGCTTCAGACAATCGCCGAAGAAAACTTTTAAGAGGAGAGAAATAGTCAGCGCTATACTTATAATTGTAGCGCGATTAATAACTTTTGATCGGATATAATGAACGATTTTTATTATAGACAGCTATTATCTTACTCGCAGAATATCTTTTTTCCAGGTACAAATCCTCTGCAAGATATTCAGTTTAGTTGCCATCAGATTTCGATATCGCTTTTTAGTTGATGAAATTTTGCAACAAAAGTAAAATACTTTTTGGTAGAATTAAAAGTGGCCAATTTTATAAATTTGGAAACGAAAAAAGATAATACAGAAGACAAAGTTCCCGGCTGTTTATTAAATTGACACAAAGAAGACTACAGGAAAGGTATTACTTGTATTTTTTACGACTAAAAATTCTCTAACTTGAAAATATAATGAGAAAAAAATTGATAAAGTTTAACTATCAAGTTATAATTTTATTTTAATAAATAAATTTTGCATCAATTTTTTTACAAATTTCTAACAACACTAGATAGTAAATATTGAAGACTTTAATTTACAATTAAAAAATTTCTCAACACTGACAAGTAACCCATGGCTGTCTTCGTAACTTCGGTTAATGTTCCATTACCAAAAAATGCGAATTTTCCAGCTTGCAATGCGAGTGATTTCTGCGATCTCGAAATGCAGAATATTATGTCATTTACATACTCGCGTTCCATTGTGTACCACTCGCTATTCCAAAAAGCTTCGGTGACTTTGTTGCTCTAAATTCGTCAAAAAAAAAAAAAATTGTGACTCTAAATCAATAAAAAAAAATTTAACAAGCTTTATAATTACCTCGGTAATAAGTCGCTCACTAACGATGCAGAATACAGTGATTATAAAATAAGTTGCAAATATAAAAATAAAGTATTGCATTAAATCCGAGTTCGGTCCAGTCATAAAATTCTAACAATAAATTCAATAATTTATTTTTTCACAAATAAATTTATTATTGTAGTTAGTGTTATTACTTACGACGAGTATCTGGTAGCCAATCATACACAAAAGTATCGTGCCGTTCAATAAATACGCCAATAACGCAGTAGCGAATGCCTCTCGAATATTTTCGCCCATTCTAAAAAGTAAAACTTCTTTTTTACTATAAAAATTTTTTTATTGTAAAAAATACTTCTTACTTCAACAACCGCATGTGTTCTTTGATAATACTCTTGAGTTTAATCTTATATATTTCTGGTTCTTCTTTCAGTGTGTTGATCCTCTCGGTCAAAACAGCCAATCTGCCGCTCAAGTGAAACACAAGGATTATCAAAAAACAATCTGATGTCATGTGACCGAACCCGCTGATGACAACATGTGGTCCATGGGAAAGGTACGTCAAAACATAACTATGGAAGCCATTCATTTCATAGAAAACATAAAAGTGATACGGTAACAGAAATTGCACTGTTTCATTGTCACTCTCAACTAAAACTAAAAATTATTCCAGGTAAATTAATGTTAAATAATGGTGAAGCTCCTAATGATCTTACTTGGAGAGGCTGGAGTTGTCAACGGTTGCAAATACCAGGTAATTTCAGTCATTGCGATGCGGTGAAGTAGGAGAAGGTAACGGCAAATAAGTAATCATTCGGGGCTATAGGCCACACACCGATGCCTTTTGAAATCCATCTACCCCAATCGAACATTTTTGCACCCTCATTTAGGTCTTTTTGTCCCTACGGAAGTTTTTTTGATTAATTACACTGAGAGAAAAATTTATTTTGATAAAAATTAGTATTACGTCTATAAAAAATTAATTTGTTTAAAATTTTAAACAATTTTATTTCTTAGCTGAAGAAATAAAATTTTTTAAAATTTTAAACAAATTAATTTCTTGTCTCTATTTTAAAAAAAAATTTTTTTTCTTTCACTGCAGTGATATAAATAACTCACTTGTACCCAGTCTTCCATGTGTTGTTGGTTTCACTGTTACCAAGAGAATGACGCCAGAAAACTAGTGACCATCTTCGAAGTAAACATTGTAGTGGGAGTTTCTGCGGGTTTTACACCAATAATTGGGCAATTTCCAACTTTGAAGTTGATAAACATAAACTTCATTCTATACATAGTTATTATTTTTATTGTTAGACTTATAATTCATGATGCATCAGTTGGCAAGGAGCTTCAGTTATTGTTCAACCATCAGCAGTATTTTTTCAATTAATTTTTGGTGCTGAAAGTTTTGCGGTACGAATACACATCAAAGAAGTATAAATAAATTGTGTTTAATATCCGAAAGAAGAATATAGAGTTTTCAGTAATTGTTTATTTTGTTTTAAAAGTATCAAGAAAATAATTACAAAATACTTTGTTTGATAGTAACTAAAAATAATTATTCTATTTGCAACATTTAGACGATAAAAATTTGGCCAAGAAGTAAATTATTCTTCACTCAGTCATCAAAAAATGTCTCAAAACTGATAAGTATCCCATACTTGTTTTTGTAAGCTGGAAAAAGTACAAAAATAAAATTGGGTGATTTTATAATAAAGTTCTACGAAAGAAGAAATAGTTTGCATGGATAAAATCTTACAGCAGTTAATGTATCATTGCCAAAATATGAAAATTTTCCTATTTTTAACGCAAGAGGTGTTTGTGATCTGGCAATGCAAAATATTATATTTTTGACAGTATTTGGAGGCTTGTCATACCAATAACAGCTCCAAAAAGCTTCACTTATTTGATTGCTCTAAAATAATAATTTTAATTTAATTAATATTGCATCAAAAATAAAGATGAAGACTATAATTGCTTACTTCAGCGCTTAAACGCTCACTGACAACACAAAAAACGCTTATTATAAGGTACGTTGTACACAAATAAACCACCATTTGCACAACTTCTGAATCGGGACCTGTTAAAAAATTCTGACAACAATAAAACTTTTCCTATACTCGCTTACTTAAATTATCCCATAAGTGAAAACAATAACTTTGTAGCATCGATCGTTATTACAACGACCCTATAAATTACTTACAAGCAATATTTTATATCCAATTATACAAACGAGTATAGAAGCACTCAACATGTAAACCATTAACGATGAGCTGTACGCTTCAATCACCGTTCCACCGAATCTGAAGAAAATATATTGAAAATAATAGTTTTAAAATAATTTGGTAAATATTTGAAATTTTTACTTTAATAATTTAGAATGTTCTGTAATTATATTTTCGAGTTCAATTTTCCAGACTCCGGCGATGCTGTTCAGTTCGTTGATCCTTTCTGCTAAAATGACTAATTTTGCTCTTAAGTAGAAGATCAGGGTGATGAGAGTACACTCTACTGTTGCATGGCAACATCCGTGAATGTAAGTTATCGGTACATATGCCATGTAAGTCCACATGTAAGTATTTGAGTCGTTAATTTTAAAGACAACATAAGTTGGATACGGCAAAATGTATTTTGTTGTTTCATTTGTATTTTCTGTGATTTATTTTTTTTTATTAATAATTAGAATTATAAATAATTAAAATTTATAATTAATAATAATAAATTAATTAAATTTATTAATTTATTTTTTTTTTACAGAAAAAACTTACCGAGATTTTGTTCAGCAGACAGCGGCTTTAAAAAGTATGGATAAATAGACATTATCATAAAAATAATGGTAAATTTTACAAAGAATCTTGCTGAGTTTATGTAACTCATAAAAATTTTAATTTCCGACGAGCGCTTAAAAGTTTTAACATTAAAATCTTGGATCATTTCTTCAATAACTCCGCCAAGTTTATTAATATGCCGCTTCAAGAGCAGCCCTCGGATGAAAATGTGAGTGAAGGTTAAATTAACAAAAAGGTTGTTGAGCACTTGGTCAATGTCAGTAATGGAACAAAACAGATCCATGTACTCTAAAATCATTACCGTGGTAAAATAAGCAAAAGTTATAACAAACACAAAATGATTGGGCGCCAGAGGCCATAGTCCAATAAGCTTTGATGTTTTCATAGTCCAGGTGAACACTTTGAGCCCCTCTTCCAAGTCTCTCTGATCCTAAGAAATAATTTCTGTTATTGAGCTCAAACTTGTAAAAAAAAACTTACTTTGTCTAATAATTCCATGGTTTTGTTTGCTCGACAAATAGTGAGTGATAAAAAAAGTTTCCTCGATCTTCGAGGAAACGTATTGTATTTGGAATACTATAGCAGTAATTGCCATGTTGTTTGAAAGTTTTATTTTTTATAAACTTTTAATCTATACAAAGTTTATTATGCAGCCATCTTCGGGCAAGCGCGGTAATGTTTGTTTTTATTTACGGCGGTAAGACAAGCGCATTGAAGTTTAATTTTTTTACGGGTATCTTCAGTCTTTCTTATATACTTCTTGAATGTACTTGCTTTAGAATAAGCTTTGTTAGTTGAACGAGCGTGAGGTTTTTTTTTTTTTAAGAATTTCTGTATTACAATAACAGAATTTTGCATTAAAAAAAAAATTCTGCCATTTTTTTTACAAAAATTATAATATTAAGGCTTGATTTTATTAAATTCAAAATTTTAATTTTTTACAGAAATTTTTCAGTGAAGAAATACTAAATTAAGCAAGTGGATCTTTGGATGATAAATAAATCAAGAGTTTAAAATTCCAAAGAGTTTTTCATTAGTTACAATAATGGTAAGTACAAAAAAAAATTTATTATTTAAATTCTTTATTAACGATATTTAAAAATTAACAAAACTAGTAATTTTTTATCATAAATATGAAATCGTACGTGAAACAACGGTTTGAGAAAAAAAAAACCTTTCTTCTTCTTTTCTGCAATTTAATTTTTAATTATCACTTTCTATGATTTTTGTAATAATCATAGAAGAAAATTTTTAAACACCATTACTCAATTACTAAAAAATTACGCAAGACACTTAAGTATCCCATGGCTGTTTTGGTGACAATTGTCAGCATATTATGGCCAAAGTGTGAAAATTTTCCAATTTTCAGCGTAAGTGGTTGTTGAGATCTTTGAATACAGAACATGACATTAACAACAGTCTTCGGCGGCATTCGGTACCATTCACAGTTCCAAAAAGCTTCGCTAACTTTATCACACTGTCAAAAAAATACATTTTACCTCTACGGTGAATTTTAATCGTAATTTTTCATACCTCAGACATGAGCTGCTCGCTGATGAAACAAAATACCGTCATTATGAGGTACACCGCAAATACATAAATAAAAAATTGGACTAAATCCGCATCTGGTCCGGTCATGCAGTTCTAAAAAATCTTATTAACTATACATGCGGTATTTATTGCAAGAAATTGAAGAGAGTTTATGATTGATAGCTTGAAAAATAGTAACAGAAGAAGAAATACTCACCACAAGTATTTTGTAGCCAATAACGCAAATGCAGATGGTTGTGCAAATCATGTAAACCATCAACGACGTGCTGTAGATGTCGATGACATTGTTTCCTAATCTAAAAGAAGAAATGGTATAAAAAAATTACACCAAGAAAACACGACCAATGATCATTAAATACTTGAGCAATCTAATGTGTTCCACAATTATCTCTTGAAGATCATTTTTCCACTCAACTGTTTCCATTCCACTCAGTCTGTCGATTCTGCTCGCTAAGATAACTAGTCTTCCTCGCAAATAATAAACAAGAGTAATGAGGAAACACTCGACTGACGCGTGGCTGCATCCGTGGATCCATGTGTAAGGCGCAAAGGCAATGTAAGTCAGCATGTAAGATTTTGAATCATTTATTTCAAAAATTATGTGACAGCGATAAGGCAAAAGGAACATTATCGTCTCATTATCACTGGCTGAGAAATAATAACCAAAAAATTTATTTAAATATCAATTTAATGTCGTAAGAAAGTGGAATCACCCTACCGATAGGAGCTGGGGTTGTCAAAGGCTGAAAGTACCATGTAATTACAGTCATCGCCATGAAAGAAATTATTGACTTGACGAAAAATCGGCCCTTTTTTATGTAAGTCATGAATATTTTTATCTCCGATGGATTTTTGAAGCTATTTATACTAAAATCACCGATTGTGTTTTCAATTATTTTTTTAAGTCTGTTCATGTGGATCCTCAAAATAATTCCACGGATGTAAATTTGGGTGTACGATAAGTTTTCCGTGAGATTATCGAGGACATCGTTGAGATCATCCAGCGAGTAGTACAAATCCATCCACTCAAAAATCATTATCATCGTAAAATAACAATACGAGAAAGTAAAAATGTAATCATTTGAAGCTAAAGGCCACAATCCTACGGCTTTAGACACTCTCCTGCTAAAATCGAATATTTTGACACCCTCGTCCAGCTTTTTTTGATCGAAACTCAACTTTTCCATGTCTTCTTGGTTTGGAAACTTTATTGTAAATGACGGAAATAAACTCGCGGTACCATCGAAGAAACATATTGAACGTTTAAATACTATACTTATAATTACAGCAATTTGGAAGTTTGTTTTTTCTAGGAAGTTTTGATAAGTTTTAATCTATACACAGCTTTCAATTGTAGAGTACTTACGGACTCACTGAGCACAAAGGGAACTGTACTTCACAATTGTTATTCTAGATCTTGATGACTGTTTGATACAATGTCATAAGTACTTGGTTCAAGTACTCTAAATAATTTGTAATGAAATGACACTTTCATAATATTCAAATTTGAAGTATAAGTTTTATTTTTGGGATTTTAATCAATGTGATTACAGTGCACTGTGTTTGAGAGTAAAAATATGAGTAATGAATGGTAAAAAAAAATCACTAAAATACTCTTCGAAATTTTTCAGTGATTAAATACTAAATTAAGCAAGTGGATCTTTAGATAATAAATAATTTAAAAGTTCAAAATTCCAAAGAGTTTTTCATTGGTTACAGCAATGGTGAGTACAAAAAAAAATTTATTATTTAAATTCTTTATTAACAATATTTAAAAATTAACAAGCTAGTAAGTTTTTATCATAAATATGAAATCGTACGTGAAACAACGGTTTGAGAAAAAAAAAACCTTTCATCTTCTTTTCTACCATTTAATTTTTAATTATCACTTTCTATGATTTTTGTATTAACCATAGAAGAAAATTTTTAAACACATTACTCAATTACTAAAAAGTTACGTAAGACACTTAAGTATCCCATGGCTGTTTTGGTCACAACTGTCAGCATATTGTGGCCAAAGTGTGCAAATTTTCCAATTTTTAACGTCAGTGGTAGTTGAGATCTTTGAAGACAAAACATGACATTAACAACAGTCTTCGGCGGCATTCGGTACCATTCACAGTTCCAAAAAGCTTCGCTAACTTTATCACACTGTCAAAAAAATACATTTTACCTCTACGGTGAATTTTAATCTTAATTTTTCATACCTCAGACATGAGCTGCTCGCTGATGAAACAAAATACCGTCATTATGAAATACACCGCACATATATATATAAAAAATTGGACTAAATCCGCATCTGGTCCGGTCATGCAGTTCTAAAAAATCTTATTAACTATACATGCGGTATTTATTGCAAGAAATTGAAGAGAGTTTATGATTGATAGCTTGAAAAATAGTAACAGAAGAAGAAATACTCACCACAAGTATTTTGTAGCCAATAACGCAAATGCAGATGGTTGTGCAAATCATGTAAACCATCAACGACGTGCTGTAGATGTCGATGACATTGTTTCCTAATCTAAAAGAAGAAATGGTATAAAAAAATTACACCAAAAAAACACGACCAATGATCATTAAATACTTGAGCAATCTAATGTGTTCCACAATTATCTCTTGAAGATCATTTTTCCACTCAACTGTTTCCATTCCACTCAGTCTGTCGATTCTGCTCGCTAAGATAACTAGTCTTCCTCGCAAATAATAAACAAGAGTAATGAGGAAACACTCGACTGACGCGTGGCTGCATCCGTGGATCCATGTGTAAGGCGCAAAGGCAATGTAAGTCAGCATGTAAGATTTTGAATCATTTATTTCAAAAATTATGTGACAGCGATAAGGCAAAAGGAACATTATCGTCTCATTATCACTGGCTGAGAAATAATAACCAAAAAATTTATTTAAATATCAATTTAATGTCGTAAGAAAGTGGAATCACCCTACCGATAGGAGCTGGGGTTGTCAAAGGCTGAAAGTACCATGTAATTACAGTCATCGCCATGAAAGAAATTATTGACTTGACGAAAAATCGGCCCTTTTTTATGTAAGTCATGAATATTTTTATCTCCGATGGATTTTTGAAGCTATTTATACTAAAATCACCGATTGTGTTTTCAATTATTTTTTTAAGTCTGTTCATGTGGATCCTCAAAATAATTCCACGGATGTAAATTTGGGTGTACGATAAGTTTTCCGTGAGATTATCGAGGACATCGTTGAGATCATCCAGCGAGTAGTACAAATCCATCCACTCAAAAATCATTATCATCGTAAAATAACAATACGAGAAAGTAAAAATGTAATCATTTGAAGCTAAAGGCCACAATCCTACGGCTTTAGACACTCTC
This sequence comes from Cotesia vestalis, assembly GCA_000956155.1. Classification (NCBI taxonomy): domain Eukaryota; kingdom Metazoa; phylum Arthropoda; class Insecta; order Hymenoptera; family Braconidae; genus Cotesia; species Cotesia vestalis. Next base: position 128,279 of record JZSA01001364.1, read on the forward strand.
CTGCTAAAATCGAATATTTTGACACCCTCGTCCAGCTTTTTTTGATCGAAACTCAACTTTTCCATGTCTTCTTGGTTTGGAAACTTTATTGTAAATGACGGAAATAAACTCGCGGTACCATCGAAGAAACATATTGAACGTTTAAATACTATACTTATAATTACAGCAATTTGGAAGTTTGTTTTTTCTAGGAAGTTTTGATAAGTTTTA